>JADBJO010006754.1:94814-104814 GCA_016801955.1 Conus betulinus
TTCAGGTTCGACAATCTGTGAACTGAAGAGAAATGTTGGAAAAGCCGTCTTCTGCAAGAGAGCTGTCGGGAAAGCAGTCTTCTGCAAGAGAGCTGTCGGGGAAAGCAGTCTTCTCTGCAAGAGAGCTGTCGGGAAAGCAGTCTTCTGCAAATCACGGGGGAGTCCGCTTTCAGACAGTAAATGCTTACTCGTTCATCCACAAGACATGATCGTGGACAGCTTTGAGGGGGGAAAAAAAACAAGCGGCTACAACATGGCCGCCAAAGCTGACTAGACTCAGGCATAATCCATAATTATGCAGAAGTGAAAAGGAGCGTACTGAGCAAACCAGCTCTGACTTCATGAGATTCCTACAATCAACTCACTCACACACGCTCACACACACACACACACACACACACACACGCACGCACGCACGCACACACACACACACACACACACACACACACTTCTATACGCACGCGCGCGTGCGCACACACACACACACACTCACTATTTTCTAATAGTGTCAATGTGTTAGTATCTTTAGTTCATGATGGGACAAGCGCCAGATGGAAACAATATCTTCGTGCTTATCTGTTTACCCTTGGAAATATTGATTATAAATCAATCGATCAATCAACCAATCAGTCAGTCAGCCAATCTCTCTCTCTCTCTCTCTCTCTCTCTCTCTCTCTCTCTCTCTCTCTCTCTTGTCGTGTAAAACAGAAAGTCTGAGAGACAGCGGACAAAAATGGTAACTCGCAGGGAAGATGTGATGTTTTTACAAATTGTAATAGCAGTAATTTAGTTAGGCTCTCAAGAAAGCCATTGTTCCCTGTAAAACGAGATCCAAATGATGTTCTTTCTTCAGCTCTGGTGACTTGTCATTTGTAAAATAGCTGAGACATAAAACCGAACCCGAGAAAAATAAATTCGTCAGTTTTGCTTTAGAGGATCCATTTATAAACGCGTAAGTTACAAACTATTAAATTTCGATCGCTGAAAATGTACTGGCTGCATGTCTTCATCATCATCATCATCATCATCATCATCATCATCATTTTCTTCTTCTTCTTTTTTCTTCTTCTTCTTCTACTGCTGCTGCTGCTGCTGCTGCTGCTTTCTAGGCTGTGCCAGTCTTGAATAAAAGTTACTCTGTGTTAGGTTTCCTAATGGGAGCAAAAACTACCCCACTTGTTTACTGTTTATTGTTTACTGTTCCCTGCCTCATTTCATTTCCAATTTCGTTTTTAATTAAATCGAGGTTACTTGTATTTGTTTCTGTCTGTCTTGTGTTTGTCTTCTGATCTCCCTTGCATCCTTGGGTGGATCCTCAAGCGTAGGCTCAAAGATTGCCCCCTACATTTTATACTATCTGCATAATATCTGTAGTTTTTCAGCAACTTTTTTCCTCCCCACCCTTTCGTTTGGTTTCCTTTACTACTCTTCGCTGGCTGCTTTGGGGGTGCTATTGGATTCTTTTTTGCACCCTTGGTGGTGAGAACACCACGGTATTATGGACTGTGGTGTGTCTCTATTTGACGCCAGGAGCGCAAATACAGTCAGCCGTGTCTCCCTGATGAGTTTCCGACCCAACGGACGAAAGGCCTCGGAGCAGACGAAAGGCCTCGGAGCGGAGCAGACGAAAGGCCTCGGAGCAGACGAAAGGCGTCGGAGCAGGCAATACAAATATATCTGCCTTTAAAGGGGATTGCGATGGTTCCCTTAGGCAGCAAGTGAAGAGTTTTCTTAATTTCATTTTCCCAGTTTTTACATCTTTAACCTCCTGCTTTCCCCCCCACCCTCCCCCCTTCCGTAAGTTCAAAGTTTTGCCAAGTCATTACTATGAAGACAATTTAGTTGTTGGCCTGCGCTTGTTTTTCGTGTTTGTATTTGTCTGACTTTATTCAAGTTTAAAAGGCTGTGCCAGTCTTGAAAAAGTTACTCTGTGTTAGGTTTCCTAATGGGAGCAAAAACTACCCCACTTGTTTACTGTTTATTGTTTACTGTCCCCTCATTTCATTTCCAATTTTATTTGGATGTATTTAGCATTTTTGTGTCTACGTTATTACTTCTTCTTCTCCTCCTTCTTTTCAACTTGTTGTTTTCTATTCTTCTGAAAAGAAACTGTTAATTTGATGCTAAGTCTGTCATAATAGGATACCCTACCATGCATCCATATTGTTATATTTGTGTATATTCTGTCCAAAACATATACCGGATTGTCTTATTGTGGTATAGGCCTATTTACTGATTATTGTTTTGGTTTGTGTTCGTTTTAAGATTAAAACGTAGGTCTTTACGCGTTGTTGTATTGGCGTTTGGGTCTGAATTAGACCTATTTTTGTAGTTCATGTAAAAGCCTAAACATTGAAAACCGAAGACAGTTTCAATCTCTCTTCCACTGCAACGGAACAGTGGGATATTTCGCGTTCTAACCGTTGCCAAGACTACGACATTGTTTTCACTACATCGATTCCTGAATCTCAGTTTGACAGTAATCAGGCATATCATCTTGTTGTTTTTAGACGTGTCTACCAGTCCGCACAAACAGTTGTGTCATCTAGCTTTAAAAAAATATTCTGGTGGTAAAGTGTATTTTGACATGGTTGCATTTTCTTGTGTGTGTGAGAGAGAGAGAGAGAGAGAGAGAGAGAGAGAGAGAGAGAGAGAAACGATCTCCGTCCCTTAATATTCCTCTCCCTCTTTTTTCCCCCCAACAAGTCTTCATCCCGCTCCCTCCCTCAACAATACCGCAGTGAATTCAATGAGATATTGGAGAAAATGGAATTAAGTCAAAGAACAAATCCAGTTTTGTTTTGTTTTTGTTTTGTTTTTGTTTTGTTTTGTTTTTTTTTTTTTTTTTTTTGTTTGTTGTTTTTTTCTGTGCAGATCTGTGGTTCCGCTAAATCTAAATCCAAGGCTGGATCCAGAATCGGTATGGGGTTTTAAAATGTTCTTTTACTTCATTGATGATTGTCTGCTGCATGGTACAAGAGATTTTTTAGGCAAGAAGTGAACATGATCAGGTGTAAAAAGATCTGTATACCAAACATTTGCAGAGCGGGGTTACGAAAACAGTGTTCATTCAACTTGCTGCAGAGAGACAAGGGAGATGATCCATCGGAGAGAAAACAAACGCTAGACTTGAAAAATTAATTCCCTTGCATTAGGGCAGTTTGTTAAAAGAAAACCCCCAAACCAAGCGTTTGTCCACACATAGTTTTTTTTTTTCCTCCCAATTTGTTAGAAGTAAAATTTAGACAAATTCTATAGCTTTGATTCATCTCGTCGTGGAAAATATATGAAAAGCAGGGCTTGAGAATTATTTTAGTTTGCTTTTTTTTTTTTTTATAGGAACATTTTAGTAAATTAGGAGCGTGAGATAACTGATTTATTACATTGTGTTCATCCAGCTGTCTTTCCTTTTTTTTTCTTTAAATTCAAAAGAAAACTAAACTACATAAGATGCAGATGCTTTCTGCTTTCTTTCTTGCGGGGAGCGTGGACTCTGAATTCAATGTGTGTTCTTTATTAAGTTAGATTTTTTTTCTTTCCTGAATCAGAATCTTGTGCGGGAAGGCTAAATGCTACTTCGTAGACTTTGCCTTGCAATCCATCTGATAAATATTGCCGAGGGCTGAAAATAAGCGTAGGCTATCCAAGTGCAGCTCTCTTTCTCTCTCTCCCCCCCCCCCCCCACCTCTCTCTCTCTCTCTCTCTGTCTCTCTCTCTTTCTCTTTCTCTCTCTCTCTCTCCCTCTCTCTCTCTCTCTCTCTCTCTCCTCTCTCTCTCTCTCTCTCCTTGGTTGTGTGTGGAAGTTGGTGTTTCAGCAAGTTTCTTTTTACATCGATATTATACGGCACCAGATATTCTCTTTAGTCCACCTGTCTTCAAGACTTTCCTCATACACGCGTAAAATGAAACTACACTAATTGCCACGGAAACATACCTGAGGCAACGCGTGATGCGAGTCATTGTTCCATGAAACTGGAATCTCTCTCTCTCTCTCCGTCTCTCTCTCTCTCTCTCTCTCTCTCTCTCTCTCTCTCTCTCTCTCTCTCTTTTGTCGTGTCAGAATGGAAAGCTCTGGAAGTCAGCAGACACGGTCGGAATGAACAGGAAGAGGTGATTTTCTGACAAATTGTTGTAGGAATAATTCAGTTTGCCCCTCCGCAGAGAGAACCTGTTCACTGCAAAATGAGAAACAAATTGCTGATAGTTAAAAGTTCTCCCCTCCCTTCCCCTTGAGCCTGAGACATGTCATTTCTAGAATGGCTGGAGCTGGGGGGAAAAAAATACAAGAGAAATTTTTTTTCATTCATTTTTCTCTTTGCAAAAACAAAACATTTTGCATAAATCTATAGCATTTCACTTCACATCAGTATACGATTCACACCATTTATGTTTCAACAGCGAAACATTTACATTTCAACCAGGTACAAAAAAAAAACCAAAGTAAAACAGAAACAACAGAGAGAGAGAGAAGAGAGAGGGGGGGGGGGGGGGGGGGGGATAAGACACCGACAAAACCACCAGGCGATCCAAACGTATATGCATATGACGTGATGTGACACGGAGACAGACTAGTCCCTCAACATGCACTTCAAGTCCAAAAGTTACACTTCTATCAAAAATTGGTGTGACTGCCATTTTTCATGCAGTTTTTTGACTGGACTTTGCGCTTCTTGCAACTTACTGTTCAAAATTATATCTTGTCTTTAAATAGTGTAGAAAGGTTATTACGATTGGAAGTTTTTTTTTTTTCTCACATTTGCATTTATAGATGAAATATTTTGCTGGAAGTAATACGTAGTCAAAGTTTCATCACTTCTAAAATTATTTGAATGCCCAAATGATACCAATTCAACCGACAAATTTAAAGAATCCGCATGCTGACATTTTCCTTTTATTGCTACTCTAAGTTCTTGCCAAAAATGTGCTGCATGTTCACAAGACCAAAATAGATGCTCAATGTTTTTCCCTTTCTCTATTACAAAATGTACAATGATCAATGATTTCAATTCTCATTTTTGACAACACAATATTTGTACCCAACATATGGTGTAGAATTCTTATCTGCAACCATTTGAGTTCTATTTCTTTTTTTTTTTTGTTGTACCTTTTTAAAAATGATATTCCATTCCAATTGCTGTTCAAGTTTTTCATTCCACTTATTGCAAAAAGCAGGGTTTATGGTGTCACACAGAAAGGCACCCATAATAAACACGTGTCCCTCTGCTGACTGAACAGATAAGTTTCCACAGTTTAGACCGTACTTTATTCTTGTTATTTGTCATTGTTACTGCAGTTTTCCGAATATATGCATTTACTTCTCTTAATAATCCAGTATACATTTGCTTTTTATGTTTAGATTTCCAGAAAACCTTTCGATTTTTGGGGGGATAGAAAGCAAGAGAAAAAAGTTCTTTTGTTTATTTTCATCTCAAGGACACAATTGTTAACGCGAGCGTTACTCCTAAAAGAGGGTTAATATGTTTGTGTATGTGTAACGAAACAAGGTTTTACTGGATATCTATATCTGTTATATTCTACAGCCGGTCCCTGAAAAAGTCGGCACACGAGGGTAATTGAAGGGAAGAGTAGGTTATCTAAGTAGATTTTTGGTACAGTCGTCTCTTCATGGCTGATCCTCGTTTGTTTTGTTTTTTATTTATTTTTTTTTTTCTTTTTACGGTTTTAATTCTGTTGTTTAGCATTTGTTGTATTGTGTACATGGTCTTCTTCTTCTTCTTCCTCCTCCTCTTCTTCTTCTTCTGCTGTTGCTGCTTCTTCTTCTCCTCCTCCTCCTCCTCCTCCTCTTTATTCGCCTTCTAATTCTGTTTTTCTGTAGCTCGTCTCAACATCTCCGCCAAGAGAGTATGGTTTCACCCACCTCCCACCCCCATCTTGAGTAATATGTCTGCCTGTTGGAAATGTTACTTTGAAAAGTGTCATCTACTTGAACATTTTATTTTCACAACACATGGCGCAACGACGGTATGAGCTCCATTGACAAACCCATCTTGGAAAGGATCCGTGGGGATCCTGATCTACGGATCAAAACAGGATCCATTTAGCGAGATTACGCAAACACGCATAGCAACGAGTGAGACTGCAGGATGCTTGACGGTGGCGTCTTTCGCCAGTGCACTCTGCAGTCATGAACAATGGGCTGGTTCACTCACGAGGACATTACCCGTGGAAGGGCAAAGGCCGGAATTTTGTTTAAGCCTCTTATGTTTGCCTTGGGAATAAAGATTACCAATAACTCAATCAATTGATCAATCGATCGATTAATCAAATCAATCAATCAGTCAATTAGTCATCTCTCTCTCTCTCTCTCTCTCTCTCTCTCTCTCTCTCTCTCTCTCTCTCTCTCTCTCTTTCCCTCTCTCTCTCTCTCTCTGTTCGTGTGAGATAGAAAGTCTGAAAGGCAGGGGAGAAAGATGGGTGGTAACGAAGAGAAAAGATGTGACCATTTTACACATTGTAATGGGAGTAATCCAGTTTTGGCTCTCGAGATAAGGCACCGTTCCTTGTAAAGCGAGACCCAAATTGATGATCATTCCTCAGGACTCGTGACTTGTAATTTGTGAAATAGCTGAGACTTAAAGACGAGCCCACGAAAAAAGGTTCTGTTTCTTCAATTTTCCGTTAGACGACACATTTGTAGACGCCTAACTTAGGGACTATTACATTTCGATCACCGAAAGTGTATTGGTTGCTTTCATTTCTTGTGCTTGTATTAAGGGGAAAAAGATTTTTTTTTTCGCTCATGATTTGTATCCTTTTTCTCAACTCATTCTTAAGATAATCTGGCACGCTCGAGTGCTGAGAGGAGGGGTGGGGGTGGGGGGAGGGGGGGATTTCAAAACAGTCGCCGGCCAGTCTTCATTCTGTCCAAGTTCATTTTGTCCATTCAGTTGTATTCAGCATTTGTTGTGTCTATGGTATGTCTTCTTCTTCTTCTTCTTCTTCTTCTTCTTCTTCTTCTTCTTTCTTCTTCTTCTTCTTCTTCTTTTCAAAACCAAAAGTGTTACTTCGACGCTAAATCTGTCAAAAGGGGATATCATACCATATATCCATACAGTGATACTGGTACATAATCTGTCCAAAAAAAAAAAACCTTGAATTTCTAATGGTAACATACACATTTTTGGTTTGTGTTGTTTTGCTTTTTGTTTTTGTTTCTGTTTTAAGATTAAATAGTTAGCCTTGACACGCCGCTAAAAAAAGGCGTTTCTGAACTGTATCTGACTTACTGTTGTAGTCCATTCAAATGTCTAAATATTGAAAACCAAAGTCAGTTTCAATATCTCTTCCACTGGGAGGGGCGGCGGGGGGGGGGGGGGGGGGGGGGGGGGGGGGGGGGGGGGGGGGGGGGAAGGGGAGGGTACGTGTGCGTACCAAACATCTGCAGATTGAGTCTAGAAAATAGAGTCATTTAGTTTACTGCAGAGACACAAGAGAGGTGATCAATCAGAGGAATAACAAACACTAGGTTTCCAAAATTACTTTTCTTTATTATTGAGCAATTGTTTTGTAGAAATCCTAAAGCGAGTGTTTCTCCACCCATAATCTAATTTTTTTTTTCACAATTCGTTTGAAGCAAAATGTAGACGCATTCTATTAGTGAAACGTCTAATCAGTCTGAACTGAGAAACCATTTAATTGCCTGATATATTATTAAGGTTAAGGGTTGATTTTAAAGTTTAATTTAAGCATAAAGTCAACACATCTTACCGTTTGACAATTCGAAGTGCACATCTTGCAACCTGATCAGCCCCGCCATTGGCTGAAATCCTCAGTGAAAGGCAGCCAACCAAATGGAACTAATATCCTTTGACAAACCGAAACATTTTTATATATATATATAAAACATACTCTTGGTATCATCTCGAATCGGGTGGCCAAGACTAACTTGAATAAGAGATGATTGTGGATCGACATTTACAACACTTTAGGAGGTGGCAATACAAAAATGTGTTGCATACCTCAGAGACATTCGGATGACAACCAGCCTGGTATGAAGAGTCGACAAAAAGCCAAAATTATCACATTTCTCCGCTTTAAAACCTTAAATATTACAACTCTCTCTTCCCATCATATAATGTTAAACCACCCAACAAAGCCTTGTACATATTTTCAAAATTAATGCATGCATAATTTGTGCCGAGCGTTAGGTCTCTCTCTCTCTCTCTCTCTCTCTCTCTCTCTCTCTCTCTCTCTCTCTCTCTCTCTCTTTTTTTTTTTTTTTTTTTTTTTTTTTTTTTTTTTTTTTTTTACAAATCTATATAATCTGTATTAGAGCTAGCTTTCATTCATCCCGTTCTGGAAAATGTGAAAAGCAAGGCTTGACAACCATTGTAGGTGTGATTGTTTTAGGAAACTTTGAGAAAGTCAGAAGCATGAGTAAATTGATTTATAGTATTGTAGTCACCCAGCTGTCTTTCCAACATTTTCTTTTCGGACTTTAAACATGCTTTTTACTTGCAAGCACTACTTCAGTGGGGGGGGGGGGGGGGGGGGGGGGGGGGGGGGGGGGGGGGGGGGGGGGGGGGGAGGGGGCTTACGCTGCAGATGCCTTCTGAAGCTTGCGAGGAGTCTGGACTCCCATTTCAAAGAATATTCTAAAGTAGATTTATTTTTTTCTTTTCTGAATTACAAACTTTTGTAGGAAGGCCGAACTCGAGTTTGCATACTTTCAATACATTTAGCTCCATCTGATAGATAATGCCGTGGGCTTGAAAAAAGTATAGCTTATCTAAAGCACCCCAGAAGCATCTCTCTCTCTCTCTCTCTCTCTCTCTCTCTCTCTCTCTCTCTCTCTCTCTCTCTCTCTCTCTTCGCAGGTCTATCTGTTGTGTGTGTGTGTGTGTGTGTGTGTGTGTGTGTGTGTGTGTGTGTGTGTGTGTGTGTGTGTGTGCGTGCGCGCGTGCGTGCGTGCGTGCGTGCATGCCTGCGTGCGTGCGTGTGTGTGTGTGTGTGTGTGTGTGTGTGTGTGTGTGGTGTGTGTGTGTGTGTGTGTGTGCGTGCGTGCGTGCGTGTGTGTGTGTGTGTGTGTGTGTGTGTGTGTGTGTGTGTGTGTGTGTGTGTGTGGTTCAAATTCTCTGTAGCCGTAGATAGACTGTATTAAATGCATTCCAAACTGCATTTTTCTTAATAAAGAAAAACCCTAAGCATTCTTCGTTTTGAATGGAAAATAGTATGCTCTCTCCCTCTCTTCTTCACTTTCTCACTCTCTCTCTATCTCTCTCTCTCTCTCTCCTCTCTCTCTCTCTCTCTCTCTCTCTCTGTCTTGTGTCTCTCTCTCGTCCTGGGTGAGAGAGAGCGAGAGAGAGAGAGAGAGAGAGAGAGAGAGAGAGAGAGAGAGAGAACGAGAGCTTTTCTTACATCGATGTTATGTGTCTAGAGTTGTTTGATTCTGCAAATTTTTATTTGAAAAAAAAAAACTCTGCTCGTGGGTTAAAAAAAAAAAAAAAACTCTCGCTTTCTCATTTCGCCACCTGTCTTCTTCAAGACTTTCCTCCTGCACGTGTGACTATACATTATACTAATTATACACATGTGACTATTCACTTTACTAATTATACACGTGTGACTATCCACTATACTAATTATACACATGTGACTATTCACTTTACTAATTATACACGTGTGACTATCCACTATACTAATTATACACGTGTGACTATTCACTATACTAATTATACACGTGTGACTATACACTATACTAATTATACACATGTTTACTATACACTATACTAAACTATACATATGTGACTACACACTATACTAATCATACACGTGTGACTATACACTATACTAATTATGCACGTGTGACTATACACTATACTAATTATGCACGTGTGACTATACACTATACTAATTATGCACGTGTGACTATATACTAACTATACATATGTGACTACACACTATACTAATCATACACGTGTCACTATACACTATACTAACTATGCACGTGTCACTATACACTATACTAATTATGCACGTG
>JADBJO010006754.1:107314-126918 GCA_016801955.1 Conus betulinus
TGCACAGATGAAAAGAAATCTTTGTCCTGCAAAGTGAATGGTTTATTTTCGGAACTTATGTATCGCTATTTTCTGTCTTTTACTTATGAGTTTGATTTTTCGAGAGTTCAAACTAAAACGAGTATGAAAGAGTACCGTGCAGAAATATTCGTTGGTCGTGAAATAGGCTCTCAATCCATTAAAAGATTTTCAGAACAAGGGTGAGACCGTAAGGCAAAGTTTGACTGACAAATGTTCAGCTTACTACTATCGTTAAAATCGCTTGAGGGTAATCAATCAAACTTCTATATCTGCTTGATAAAAGAAATGTGTTTGGTTCAGACTGGGATGTTTTGAAACTTTGTTCTTACATATGCCCTGAAGATTTTCCATTTCATGCCCATGTTAACATTGATAATGATGTTAATTTGCTTGTATAATGTCTCTGACTTGATTACTTTCTATGGATGTTTATGGTGTTCTAAATGGTCGTATAAATAGTGAAACTTCTAATATCATGCAGATATTGTTCTAGACAATGTTTTTATGCTGAAGTGTGATAGCCATTCTCTCTGTGTTAATTGGCACTCTAAGACTGTACTTTGAATAATCATGGGAAGATGTTACAGAGTGTATGTACTGATTTAAGTGTGAATTCTTGACGGGATGTGTGAAAACGGCCTCGAGGGTAGCCATGCATACATTTCTGTTTCTGAAAGCTGTGTTGATGGATACTTCATTTTTTCTAATGAACTTATCGTTTGTTTTTATGACTGATGAAGATTAAACTTCTTAGTGCGCGTTGATTCTGATCGCTTCCTTGTTTCGCTTCATGTTGTTTTTTCCTAAAGGAACTATTACGTATCCCAGCAATCAAGAACAGAAATACGTTATTGAAAACTGTTTGGAACGATGAACGATGCATGTTTGTTTCAGGATATGTTATGTAGTGCAGAAAACTCAACAGTATCTATATGCTGTGCTAGCCTTATTACATGTGGACACAAATCGTGCGCAAAGTTTGTTTCAAGCTTACGTAAAAAAAAGTGCTGACCGTATGAAAAATATGTCTGGATAGTGGTAATACGTAGTGATTAATATGATAAGGCCTCCAAGGGTGGTACAGGACTGCTATAAAGGCTGGAGACAGTGCTTCTCTGGTCCTCCCCAGCACCTTCGGGTGTTTCTTTTTTCTTCTTCAAGTGATTGATATGATAGATACCTTGTGCTGGGAGATATTTTGAATTAGCCGTCGGTGAAAACATAGGATAAGACTGTTTGCAGTTGCGAGTTGAGAGTATCTAAACTTTGTACAGAGGAGAGAGAATGAGCTCATAAAATCTTAACTAAATACACTCGAATCATCTATAAAATGTCAAAAATAATTTTCGTTCAAAAGAAAACAACCCAGAAACGATGTTATTGCTGACGGATAGTTTCAGCAAACCTTATTAGATACACGTTTTTAATACCACATCAATTGAAGTAGTGCTTGATGTGAACAATGGCGGGCTATGTGAACTGGACAATTTCTCTAAATGAAGTATAGTATGCATAAAGAATTTGAACAATCGTCAGGCAGCCAGCCCTTATAACAGTTTTTGTGAATCCTTTAAACATTCTTCCGACTAGGTGGTATAAATTTCTTTCTGAAACTGTTTAATGTATTATTTGATTTTCAAAAAAAAACTGGACTGAATCGGTTTTTCTGATATTCTTCAAAAAAGTGATGGAAATAATCCCAGCAACAACAGAGGGATTGCTCTCAGTGATGCAAATGGTACATTGTTTGGGATGATTATTAATCATGAACTGTAAGAACCAGCAGAGAAAAACTACCTCACGGGTGATCATTAAACAAACTGTAAAAAAAAAGTCACCCGACTATTGACAAATGTTCCCTTGCTCGCGCTTGTACAGAAGCAGTTTTCGTATAACAGAAAATTATACGTAGCTTTCATACACTTAAAAAAAAAAGCTTTTGACTAGATTAACAGAAATGGTCTTTGACCAGTCTTCTTAGAAAGGTACTAAAGGTATCTTTGTAACTGTATTAAAAGTACTAACGATAGAGTAAGAAGTCAGGTTGATTGTGGAGCAAAACCTGAAGACTATATCAGCTGTTTGAGAGCTGTAAAACAGGGGTAACCTCGTAAAGCGCAGTATATGTTGTATGAGCTAGATACGAAAGGCAAAAATAATTGTGTAATCAAAGTTCACCATTGAACATGATTTGGCTTCGTCTTGTGCAACGAAGAAGTTGAGAACATAAAAGTATTCTTATTTCTTTTTCGCCAGCATTTTGTAGACAGCAGATAACAGAAATAAACAGACTGTATTCATTGAAAGTGATAGCTTTGATTTTTATGGTAATTTCTCCGGTCTCATGATTCGAAACCTTACTTGAACATAAACATTGACATGCGCCTTAAGCACATGACAGAAAATTTTAGATTAAGAATGTGTGAATTAGCTTGTCATCGTGATCTTAGATATCGAATTTGTAGTATTGGGGATCTGCTTTGTCCTGTACATAGAGAATCACAGGAAACAGAACGGAACTAAATTTCGTCTTTTGGGTCTTTTTTTGTTTGTTTGTTTGTTTGTTTTTTTTGTTTTTTTGCTCATTTGCTGTCCAGCTCTCAGATGCATCAAACAAAAGTTAATTAAGCTCAAATATCGCAAACAGCCCTTTTTGTTTAAAGTAAACCCCACTCCTTTCATCTACATCCGGTGACGTTGTCAAACAACGCTTATTGTTCCTGTACAAAGCCTTTGAAATACAGAAATTGTCTCTTCTTGAAGATGTGAGAACAATTTGCATTTTGATCCCTATTGCACTAAAATTGTTTCGTGTGTTGTTGTGTCTTCAATTAAAACTTTACATAAAGTGATATTAGACGAAGAGAAAGGATGTGTAGGGGCTGGGGGGGGGGGGGGGTGGGGGGGGGGGGGGGGGGGGGGGGGGGGGGGGGGGGGGGGTGGGGGGGGGGGGGGGGGGGGGGGGGGGGGGGCATGAGGGTGGGTGGGTGGGTTATCTTGCAATCACATACCAAGAAAAAAAAAAGCATCTTTACAAAAAGGCATCTTTGTTTCGTGTTATTGCGCTTACATGTTCATACATACATGCATGTTCATTTGGGGCCTTTGCCTGTAATGTAAAAATTGTCTGAATGTGAATCTCTCTGTCTTTATCTTTGTCTTTGTCTTTGTCTGTCTCTGTCTGTCTGTTCTGTCTGTCTGTCTGTCTCTCGCCTCTCCTCTCTCTCTCTCTCTCTCTCTCTCTCTCTATCTCGCTCTCTCTCTCCTCTCTCTCTCTCTCTCTCCTCTCTCACGGATAATATAGGACAAAACTAGACTCAGTATGTCCATTGTATATCAGGGTGGGGAAAATTAAATGTTCTTTTTCTTTGCAGCGGTGTAGATGTTAACCAACAATGTGTCCTCACTGAAGTAATCTACACTCCCTGCATTTTTCTGTTTGTCTGCTGTTCTCTTGTTTGGGTTATCGTGGTCTGGTTGTCTGTTCTGTCTGTTTGTTTTCTGTCAGGGATTCTTGTCCGTAAAATGACTTTATTGTGCTCATTACCCTCAAATCCTCCATTGGCTACTCTCTCTTTCTCTCAGAAGTCTCTACGTCTGAGACTGCTCCCATCTATCTCTCTCTCTCTCATATCCTCTCTCTCCTCTCTCTCGTCTCACGTCAAAAAACTCCCCCTCCTCTCATCTCCTCCTCCCCCCTCTCTCCCCGCTCCCACCTCTCTCCCCTCGACCTCTCCTCCTCCCTCTCCCTCTCTCTCGCCTCCCCCCTCTCTCATCTCGTCTCTCTCTCTCCTCTCCGCTTTCGTGACAAATTGACAACAACGACTCCCAGTAGTCCATCGCTTCTAGACCTCTCGCTCCCTCCTCTCGTCTCTCTGTTCTCGCCCGTCTCGACTCTCTCCCTCTCCTCTCCCTCCCTCCTCTCTCTCCTCCTCATCTCCTCTCTCTCTCTCCCTCTCTTCTCGCTCCAGTTGGTTTGGATGTTCTCCTTGTTTTGGTTCGTTTTTTCGTTACAAATGGGACTCTCTCTCTCTCTCCCTCTTCTCAATATAGATCTCCGTCTCCTCTCTCTCCTCTCCCATCCCTCTCTCCCCTCCTCGCTCTCTCTCTCTCTTCTCTCTCTTACTCTCATCGTCCTCGTATGTCTCATTGTACGCTATGCAGGTGTCAAAATCTGCTTTAATGTTTTTTGCCCAGCTGTAGTAATATGAAACTACAACTGTATACCACAGAAGTATTACAGGCGCCCATGCCTGCTTCCTGTACCTTGACTGCTGTTCTTCTTGTTTGGTTGGTTGTTGATGTTGTTGTTAGTTTTTGTTCTGATTTTCTTTTCCGTGACATTTATGGGCGCCATTGGCGTTACTAAATAAAAAAAATCTGAAGTCTTACGTCTGAAGACTCTCTCTCTCTCTCTCTCTCTCTCCTCTCCTCTCTCTCTCTCGCTCTCCGCTCTCGCTCTCTCCGTCTCTCGTCTCTCTCTCTCTCTCCTCTCTCTTCTCCTCTGTCTCTCTCTCCTTGTCTCTCTTGTCTCTCTCTCGCTGTCCCTCTCTGTCTGGCTACTGTCTGTCCTGCTCTGGGCTGCTCCCTCTCTCTGGCCTGTCTCGCTCTGGCTGTCTGTCGCTTCTCTCTGTCTGTCTCTCTGCTCTTCTCTTAGTCTCCTCCTCTCTCTGTCTCTCTTTCTCATCTCTGCCTCTCTCTCCTCTGTCTCTCTCTCCTCTCTCTCTCTCTCTCTCTTGACTCTCAATTTTAACGATGGCGAGTCATTTTAACGTGGTGACAGCCCTGATATGGCCGTTTTGCGGTCGGCTGGGCTATAAGCCACATTACCTTACCTGTCTCTCTCTTCGCCGTATCAGGTGAAAATTGAATGTCTGACACACTGGCACATGTGCACGGAAGAAAATGATCGTTTTATAAATGGTTACGAGATATTTCCATCAGAAAACCAAGCAAATATTGTCTGCAGTAAACTGAGAGAAGAAAAGAAATAGAATGAAGATTAAAAGCTCTTTCCACAACATGGCTCAAAATTTGTGGAACGGCTGCGGCCTGAAAAAATCACCATTAGACAAACGAGACTGACATTTTTTACCTGTTCAACAAAAGACTTCATGGCACTCTCTTACCACAAACGTGTGAAGGATGCCACAGAAAACACCACTGTAACTTATCACAAGGACAGGAGACAATGTGGTGCTGTGCAAGACAAAGTGATTTTCTTGCAAGCGGTTTGTAAGAAAATATTCAGTGAGGTTCCAAAGCAATTTTTTTCACTATATATTGAACAAATCTGATGCAAATTCAAACGTCTTTCTACATCATGGTTGCATGTAATTTGTGGTATGGTTGTTATCTTAAAACAGGGTGGGAAGAAAAAACGCTAAAAGGCTTTACAAGCTAGCACGTTGCTCTTCGGGAACCAGTGACTTAACTCTCCCAGTGCCGGCAGAAACTGAATTTTTTTCCATATAGGCAATGGGTATTTTAGGGTCGTAACCACACGTATAATGAAATGGAAGACAGCGACAACAGCTGTAGAGACGGGTGGAGAGTAAGAGGGTATGCATGCAATTAATCGTGAACAAAAGACTTACTTCTACTTGTCATTTCCACGTCTTTGCGCGATGTGTTCCTATATGAGACGTCAGGTCGTCCATGCCTATACTGACAGGAATAACTTCATTTGTGTTTCCGTTTTGGATTTTACCGACATTTCCCAGCAAATATACGTTTTGTTCGATCCAACCACAAAACCAAATTTGAAATGATGTTTTGTTGATTGATAAATGTTGTCTCAACTTTGCTAACTTGATTTCCCATAATTTGAAAAAAAAAAACCTTTGATTATTCATGGTTTGCAAGATATATCTAGACATGAACTTTTTCTTGCTTTCCTTATGACAATGAGTTTTAAAAAATTCTCTGTAAGCAGAAGTATCTGCATGTCTGTTCAACAGCAAATGCGCAACAAATTCTCCCTCTTCCTTTTGAGATGTTTTGAATATTGAGGACAAACCTTAAGGCGTAATCTTCTTTTCCTTTGTATTCTTTTGTTGAGTGCGCATGCCTTTACTTATCCGTCTCCAACAAGAGGATTCCTCTTGACATAAAAAGTTTAAATTACGTAAAAGCCCTCTCTCTCTCTCTCCTCTCTCTCTCTCTCTCTCTCTCTCTCTCTCTCCTGACATAAGAAATTATAGAATTCAAAATTACGTGAACCCCTCTCTCTAAGTCTCTCTCTCTCTCTCTCTCTCTCTCTTCTCTCTCTCTCTCTCTCTCTCTCTCTCTCTCTCTCTCTCTCTCTCTCTCTCTCTCTCTCTCTCTCGTGCCAGTTGATGGTAGCTGACTTGCCTGTGGTTTCCGACCATGTATAGAGTCCCATCTTTAATTCAATCTGTCCCCCTTTGGTAGACTGCTTAAAGACGAGGACAGCTTCCTGGCTCTGCTGATCGTGGATTGGGGGACAGAGGCCGCCGGATATTGCTCAGCCCTCCATAGTGAGGGGCCAGTAGTACTGTTGGCGAAGATGTGTGTGTGTGTGTGTGTGTGTGTGTGTGTGTGTGTGTGTGTGTGTGTGTGTGTGTGTGTGTGTGTGTGTGTGTGTGTGTTGCGTGTGGTGTATGCGTGCGTGTGTATGTGTGTGTGTGTGTGTGTGTGTGTGTGTGTGTGCGTGTGTGTGTGTGTGTGTGTGTGTGTGTGTGTGTGTGTGTGTGTGTGTGTGTGCGTGTGTGTGTGTGTGTATGCGTGTGTGTGTGTGTGTGTGTGTGGCGTGTGTGTGTGTGTGTGTGTGTGTGTGTGTGTGTGTGTGTGTGTGTGTGCGTGGCTGCTGGCGCGCCAAGTTGATTTATTGCTGTTTATGCGCAGTATGATATTTATAGGGATGTCTTTTTTTTTTTTTTTTTTTTTTTTGCATGAGAGAAACCTGGTGGTTTCTTTTCTTCGAAAGGGGAGGGAGAGGGGTAGTAGTGCCGTTCATCAGTTGCCTGCCCTTTTAATCCCTGGACTTGTTTTCTGTGTATTTTGCTTCCAATCGGACTGCCGCAGTAGCAGGAAGAACCTCTACGGACAGCTTGACAACAGAAGGTCTTCAGAGAAGAACCCTCCCCCCCCCCCCCCACCCCACCCCCCCTCAGACAAGTGGTTGGGCCCTGAACTCCTTCCACTCGAAGGGGGCCGGGCCGAATCCAGGTCATGACTTCCAGGTGCCTTTCTTCTGTTTTTAGCCATTACCGATCGGGCTGTCGCACCTTTTTAGCCCGTGAGAAGGGTTCTTTGGGATTGCAGTCCGGCACATCTGACCTGCTTGAGGGTCTGGTACCCAGTCCCCTTGTTGTTGCCTCTACATATCAGGTGGGTCCCGGACGGTTTGCGTGTGTGGGGTTTGAGGCCTTTAGAATCGGAAACGTTTAAAATTTTCCGCGTCATTTTGCATTTTTGATCCTGTTTTCCAAAGGGGTCAAATGTATCTATCACAAGAAAAATCATCCTCTGCATAAAACGTTTGCTTTTCCAATGCTGGTCTCTCTTCTCCTTCGATCTCAGAAGAAAAAAAATGAAGGTAAGGAGTTGTCTTCCCTCCTCTCTCTCTCTCAGCGTCTCTCTCTCTCTCTCTGTGTGTGTGTGTGTGTGTGTGTGTTGTGTGTGTGTGTGTGTGTGTGTGTGTGTGTGTGTGTGTGTACAACCAGCTTTCGTTCCTCTTCTTGCACGTCCAAATGAGTGGGTGGAGATGTGGGTCGGGGTGAGTAGGGATAGAGGGTTGGGATGGAGGTGGGGTCTTTTCCCCCCCCCCCCTTTCCCCCCCCCCACCCCCCACCCCCCCACACCCCCACCTCCCACCCCCTACCTACGCTAGCCACCGCGCGGTAAAAGGACACGGTGTCCCATCGGGATGCTAAGACAGTACAGCGCATTGTACAAAATCAAATGATCGCCGGAATTTTCCTACTTGTGCGTGTCAGGTGCAATCTGGTCCGAGATCCCTCCATGAAGAGCTGTCTCCACTCGGGTGTTAGAACAGAGTGTAACAGAAGTCCCTTTTTTGACGTGTATATCCTGCTGGTATAGTCCAAGGTATATGGCAGCGGGAGAAGAAGCAGGGCAAGTCGTTTATCCTGCTGGTTGTCTGGGGTAGCTGGCATTGGGAGAAGCGGCAAAGCGGTTTATGTGGCAGCGGGGGGGAGGGGGGGGGGGGAGGAAGGAGGGGCAGAGGAACGTGAGGGGAGAAGGAGGGGGGTGGGGGGGGGGGGGGGGGCACATTCTTGGTCCACTGTCTCCGTTGTGTTAGGGGTCATTGTGTTGCCTTGCTATTTGTATCTATTGATGTGTATTATCTGTGTGTGTTGGTGTGTGTGTGTGTGTGTGGGTGTGTGTGTGGTGTGGTGTGTGTGTGGGTGTGGTGTGTGTTGTGTGTGGTGTGTTGTGGTGTGTGTGTGTGTGTGGTTACTGTGTGTCACTCGTATGTGTGTCGTGTGGGAAACTCTCCTGTGGGTTTCTGTTTGTTCTTCTCTCTCTCGTTCTCTCTCGGCCGCTCTCCTCCTCTCTCCTCCCCTCCCGCTCTCCCCTCTCTCTCTCTCTCTCTCCTCTCTCTCTCTCTCTCTCCGTGCATGTGAGTGTGTGTGCGCGCGCGCGCGCGTTGTGTGTGTGTGGGTGTGTGGTGAATTCGCTCTCTCTGTGCGCGTTTTGTGCTGTGTCTCTAGGGGTCTGTCTCTGTCTCTGTGTTCTGTCTCGGTCTCTGTCTCTCCTCTCTCTGCTTCTCTCTCGCTCTCTAATCTCTCATATCTGCTCCCTCTCCCTCTCTCTCTGTCCACACACACACAAACACACACACACAGACAGGATACACCCCAAACAACACACACGCACACACACACACACATACAGAAAAGAGACACAAACACACACACACACAACAACCACACACACACACACACACACATGTATATCATGTGTGGTGTGGGTGGGGTGGGTGGGTGTGTTTGGAGTGTGTTGGGTGGCCTGGTGACGTGTGTGTGTGTGTGGGTTGTGGCTTGTGACTGTGTGTGTGTGTGTGTGTGTGTGTGTGGTGGGGGCGTGAGTGTAAGAGAGAGAGAGAGAGGGAGAGAGGAGAGAGAGAGAGAGAGATGGGGGGACAGGAGAGGGCTAGACAGACTCCTAGAGTAGAAAATGCCGAGCGACTCACAGACTAAGAGTAATCTGCCCAGCAGCAGGAGATTAGCAGGAGTGGAGGGCAAACACTTCTGATTCTGAGCCAGTAAACGCCAGCGTCGGGTGTGGCCACACATGCTGATGGACGACTAAATGCACGTGCTGTGTGCCTAAGGTCAGTTGACGAGAATGCTATGAACTTGCAGCTGTTAGGATTGAGCCTCTTTTGAACGAGAGGGAGATGAGAGCAGAGAGGAGAGAGAGAAGAGGAGAGAGAGACGAGAGAGAGAGAGGAGAGAGAAGAGAGAGAGAGGAGAGAGAGAGAGAGAGAAATTTATTCCGTTCGTTTAGTGAGGATGTTTATGACTGTTTAACATTATTCATGTGCGTTTCGCATCACTCGAAATCACTATTGTTGTCAATCAGCATCATCATTACCCAACAAAAACAACAACAAGCCAGCATCACCATCATCAACGAGAAAATAACAACAACAACAACAACAACAAAACAACAACAAAGATATGTGCATAAGATATACAACATTGAATCGCCTTAAACGAAATTTCTTTGTCCAGCATTGTTAGAGCATGTCATCTGTTTCAACCAGCAACATTTGCGTTTGGAACCTGATACAAGGAAAACAAGAATGAAACTCCCGAAGGTGCGAGTAGGAGTGGGATCAAGAGAAGTTCTGTCTTCAGCTGCCAGCCAGACCATCCAGTTGGGAGGCAGTCCTGCACCGCCATCGAAAGCCAGCGTTGCGTTCAACAGCAAGGTGCGAGCCCGCAAAGGGCATGCCATTGAGATGTCAAGGGACACAAATGCTCCCTGGCAGATGCCATGGTGTAGTTGGAGCCCTGGATGTGCTGTGACAGGACAGAACCTCCACGGGAGCGTTCCATGGGTGTATCTCAGCCCATATTTCATGACGGCAGAGCCTAGTGGGGGGGGGGGGGGGGGGGGGCGGGGGGAAGGGGAAGGGGGGGGGGGGGGGGGGGGGGGGGGGGGGGCGGGGAACACCTTCAGCATCTGCCGCGTGCATCCCCCAGCTCATCGTTGTGTTCCCACTGCCAAGTGAAGGACATTTCTTTAAACCTGCAAACATTCGCTTTACAATTTTGCACAAAAAAAATGCTCAGCTCGTTCAAATTAGTTTTCTCTCTTTCAAAAGGTAGTAAACACAGCGATTGATTTCTATATATATACTAGCAGCAACAGCACCCAGCCTTTCATGTTGTAAGTATATGATAACCTCCTCAGACCTTATTCAAGAGAGAGAGAGAGAGGAGAGGAGAGAGAGAGGAGAGACGAGAGAGGAGGAGAGCGAGAGAGGGAGAAGGAGAGGGAGAGAGAAGAGAGAGAGAGAGGAACCCCCAATAATGAATGTGTATTTATCGGCGTGACGTCATACACGCGCGCGCGCATTTGTGTGTGTGTGTGTGTGTGGTGGTGGTGTGTGTGTGTGGTGTGTGTGTGTGTGTGTGTGTGTGTGTGTGTTGTGTGTGTGTCTGTGTGACAGAGAGAGAGAGAGAGAGCGAGTGCTTGTATGTGTGTTTGAGAGAGAGAGAGAGAGGAGAGAAGAGAGAGAGAGAGAGTGAGAGTGGTGTGTGTGTGTGTGGGTGTGTGGGTGTGTGTGTGTGTGGTGTGTGTGTGTGTTGTGTGTGTGTGTGTGTGTGTGTGTGACGCTGTGCGCGTGTGTGGATGTGTGTGCCTGTCAACGTTGTGCCAAACTAATTTCGCTGTCTACTTATTGAGTTACCTTTTCTGTAAAATACTGCGAGTTGTAATTTCATTTTGTATTCTCCTCCGGAAAAAACGCAAACAAACAAGCTAGAAAGTGTTTTTTATCTCGTATATCTGTCTGGTCTGTTGTGCTGTCTGTCTGTCTGTCTCCCCTCTCTCTCTCTCTCTCTCTCTTCTCTCTCTCCTCTCTCTCTATGATTTTTCCCCTCCATCTGTTCCAATTGACACGGGCATGTGGCCAGTTAATTAAAGTATTGTCGTTGTCATTGTCACTCTCTCTCTTCTTTTTTCTTCTCTCTTACTCTTCTCTCTCTCTCTTCTCTCTCTCTCTCTCTCTCCTCTCGTATCTCTCTCTCTCTCTGCTCTCTCTCTCTCTCCTCTCTCTCTTGAACCGAAGTGTAGGCTAATCAGCTTGTGTGTGTATATGATAGACAGACAGACAGAAGACAGGCAGACAGACAAGACAGACAGACAGACAGACAGACAGGCTATGTGTATGTGAAATGTGTGCGTGCGCGCACGCGCGCACGCGCGCGCGCGCGCGCGCGTGGTGGTGTGTGTGTGTACATTGTAAGACGAGAGAGAGAGAGAGAGAGAGAGGGAGAGAGAGTGTGTGGGTGTGTGTGTGTGTGTGTGTGTGTGTGTGTGTGTGTGTGTGTGTGTGTGTGCGCGCGCTGCATGCGTGCGTGCGTGGTCGTGCGTGCGCCCGTGTATGTGTGTGGGTGTGTGTGTGTGTGTGTTGATAATCAATATAAAATCGCTTTGTTTTTTTCTACCACCTTGAAACAATTAAATATAGGAAATCAAGAATTCAACAGTAGGTACCGGTGATAGATTTATAAATGTGAAGAATTACAATATTTCAGAGAGGACGACGAAGACAAAAGAAAAGGGAGGGGGTATATAGTCTTTTTTTTTTTCTTTTTTTTTTCGCAGAGAGAGAGAGAGAGACGAGAGAGAGTGAGAGAGAGAGAGAGAGAGAGATGAGAGAGAGAGGTGAATGGGGAATAGTATGAAACTATCCAAAGGTGATGTGTAGAAAAGACTGTGATTAACTGACTGGCAACTGGCCAGCCTGCATATGTTTTATAGGTGTCTACTTACTTTAGCTTTGCTTTATAACAACTTCTTTCTTTTTTTTTTTTTTTTTGTGGGGGGGGGGGGGGGGGGGGGGGGGAGGGGCCACATAAAATAAAATCGACTTTTCCGCCGAACGAAAGAGACAAACAAACGACAAGACAAAAACACGACGCGTTTCGACCTCTTTGGTCTTCTTCAGGCAAGACAAAACAACATTGAGGACGATGAAAACGAAGAACGAACAGTATTGTGTACTCTCCTGCACGTTTGGATATGCTTGGAATCCGCGTACTCAGCTCAGGATATTATGGTGACTCATCTTTCTACAGTGTTGATACGGCCATTGTGAATAGCTGGACTATGCACAGTATCTTCTGACTCACAAACGTTGACTACAAACACGGGCTTACCCGCTCACAGGGAAACGAAAAAAAAACCTTGAGATGTGTCTCACACGCATTTAAAATAAAAGCGAGTATGTGTTACTTTGCAGAGAAACTAGACGGTCCGGGCATGAATAATTCACCAGACAACCCTACGTAAATCGAAAATGCTGAAATGCTGGGGAAAACAACGTCGTAAGGACCAGACAGGCCCGGGATCTACTGGCACCTGTACACTTCGTCCACCCACCACACCCTGCCGTGGACATTACGCCATGCAAATCAGTGTGCAAATGATAACTGATGGCTTGGGGTGGGGGGGGGGGGGGGGGGGGCGTGGTCCACAGCTGTACAGTTCAACTGACTGTCTTCTGCGAGTGATGCGATTTACCCAAGTTATTGAACGTTCCTCGTAGGTTTTCTAGCAGAAGGAAGTAGGGGGCGTGGTGAGTGTGCGGAGGGGAGGGGAGGCGGAGGGGGGGGAAAGGGGGCGGGGATAGAGGGGAAGGGGCAGGGAGGGAGATGAGTGTTGTCATTACTTCGGGCAGCCTGCTGACAGTGTGACTGCATGCTGTTTGTTTTCAAATGCAAAACATGTCTCTCGGCTGGCTTGCTTGTTTGCCACGCTCGTCTCTCTCTCTCTCTCTCTCTCTCTCTCGTCTCTATCTCTCTTCTCTCTCTCTCCATCATTCACGCGCGCGTGCTTGGCGCGGGCGTGGGTGGGAACTTCGCGCGCTTTCGTACTTTCAAACTCTCCGTTTGTTTTCCTTCATTGTGCTGTGTCTCTACTGGAGAATTACTCCCACAGACGTGGTCAGTCACTTCAGGGAGTGCCGTGCCATCAGCAGCCTTGGACTTTAGTGCCTCTTGTGGTTCCTTCCTGCTGGGGCTTGTGTTCCTAGCCTTCATAGAGGACACCGGCCAGGAAGGAAGTCTGAATACCGCCATACTGCCGTTGTAGCTGCACACCAAAAATTGATGAAGTCGAATATTTAAAAACTGGTGCAATTAGATTGTTTTGAGAAATTTTTTGTAGTGTCTGAAAGTTGATTCTCCTCATTTCCTTTCATGTGGCCATCAAGGGAAAGCCAGGTGGTTCCAAGCAGACAGATTAAAATAAAAAAGAATGGGACTATTTTGTGCATTTGAATCTGGCGCAAAGACAGGGTGACGGATGAGTGCATAGTCCTGAAATGCGTGTCAACGAAGGGGAAGTCGTATATTTGAAGATTGTTCATGAATTCGTCGGTGAAGACCCACCCACACCCCACCCACCCACCCCAAAAAAAAAAAAAAAAAAAAAATTGGTGGGGAGTTGTTCTTTTGATCAATTATCAGTTTAACATTAAATATTAAATGCTGGGTCCAATTTATGTTAGGCCTCCAAAAACGTTTACATGGATTACGTAGTGTTTTGAAGCAAAATCCTCATTGCGGTGTGTGGCCTGTAGCGGAAAAAGGGACGGTGCTGTGGCAGGCTTGCTCCGGTCGGTCCTCGGTGGGAGGGGGGAGGGGGGGGGGGGGGGGGGGGGGCGGGGAAGGGCGGAGGGGGGAGCTTTCTTGGACCGATGTGGTGACATTGACAGTAACCCTGAATCCAGCCCCTTGGCAAGGCCGTGACCCTCGGGGGTCAGACCCGGCCCTCTAGCACAGCGATGAGTGGCAGCACGGTCAACCTGGAGAAGGCTGCCAGTCTCTGGGAGGTGCCCCTAAACAGCCAGGAAAGGAACCGTCGCTATCCCCTGTCTATGTTTCAGTCGACGGACAGACAATTGATGAGGTGAAGCGGGATGTTCGTGCTCTGCCTGAAGAATATGCAAGCCAGGCAGAAAGAAATGAGAGGGCTGAAGGGAAGTGGACAAAAGAGAGAGACGAGAGAGGAGGGGGGGGGGGGAACCCGGGGGGAGGGGGAGTGGACCGAACAGAGGGGGGGAGAGGTATAAAGAGAGAGAGACAGGAGGGGGATGGAGAAGGGGAGAGGGCTGAGAGAGAGGAGAGAGAGAAGAAAGAGGCAGAGAGAGAACGATCCGAGAGAGAGAGAGAGAGAGAGAGCAGAGGGAGGAGCGAGAGGAGAGAGAGAGATGAGTGAGCGAGAGAAGAGAGAGAGAGAGAAAGCGGGGGTCATTTCCGGAAATGGTTCTCAAGTCTTGAGAATATCGGCGCGAAACATCAAAGATGATAGCAGATAATGAAGATGTGAAACACGGGTTCCACGACCATGGGTGTGAGACTGAGGACGAGGCACTCCAGATGAGACATCACATGTTCACAAAAAATTCCACGAGTCCTCAAGTTGCACATGCGCTACGGCCCCAATGACAGTGGAACCTTCCTGCAGGACTGTCCCACAATGAGAAGCTGAGGACAGAGACCTGGCCTGCCAACACACCGATGAGGGAAAGCTTTATGGATCACTGGGGGGGGGGGGGGGGGGGCCGCTGCCGGACAAGCAGCCTTTCGTCAGTGCCTCCGGGGTTCCTGTCTGAGAACGAAGGAAGAAGAAGAAGAGAGAAGAGTTAGAAGAAGAAGAAGAAGAGAAGAAGAGAGAAAAGAAGAAGGAAGAAGAAAGACAGAAAAAGGAAGAAAGAACGAAGAAGAAGAAGAAGGTGTTGTTCACGACGAACAGTAATTGTTCGTAGCAGACTTCGCCTCTTACCGCGGCAGGAAACCTCAAGGAACCTAAGATCAGAAAATAAGGCTCCTGTGACCAAGCAGAGTAAATGTCGCCTGAACTCTAATACAAAGCAGCAACAGGCGAGTGGGTCACCATTTGTTCCCACTCTGACATGGAACCGCGCGGCCTTTGATTCCAAACGAATGCTGCTAACAACACCATATCAACTCGCAGAGAGATGCCAACACCGAACATAACAGAGCAAAACGGGCAGACGTTCCCTCAAAATGTTTCATCCAAGCTTGTCCAGGTATCCTTTGCTGAGTGAGTGAGTTCTTTCATTTAGAGTCTGTTCACATGTGGTGAATATTAGACTATTTTAAACAAAAAAAAAAAGGAGCAAGGGGGAAGGAAGCGTTTTGACCAAAACTCTATTAATTGTTGATGCATGGAAAGCACTTTTGCTATTTGCACACAGTTTTCTGGTTTCTGGGGTTATTGTGTGATAGAATCATGTACAGTCCCATCCACAATGAAGAAGCTAATATAATGAAGCTAATATTGAACAATGCAAAAGAATATGGTTCCACTGATAGACGATTTGAACAATCACATGCTACATTTTGGGGTGAAAATTTGGTTTCCACGAATTCAGTTGAAGCGATTCAAATATTAAAGACGACAAACTATCGTAGGACATGATAAAATTCATACTTCTCTGGAAACTTGTTCACTGCTCCACGCATTGTTCTAATAACGAAGTATTAATTTCTTGAACATTCAAGTTTTACATTACTCTCAGGTGTTTTTCATTAAATGCAACCATCTCTAGCTAGTTATCTGATTGTTTCATTATCAGGTATGCCCCAGTGTGACGGAATCCACACCTTTGCTGACACCCGTTAGTTTTTTAAAACACACAACAAACAACTGGAGAAATGAACAAACACGAGTTAAGATGTATTCGACACTGACACGTCCCTTTCAAATGTCGACTATAGTGAAACACAACGTACAGACCATCAGAAACAAATGCAAGTACCCTAGAAGTTTGCTTGATGTGAAAGGAAAGCTTGACTGAGGTAGGGAGGAAGAGCAAATAGTACATGACCACACACATACCTGTGTCAGATCCGAAGTCCCAAATCGGTGTGAACATACCCATGTATCAATCACATGAAATGACTGAAGTGCATAGTCCAGTTTGGACAGTGTCCGACAGGAGACAGAGGAGTAGAGAGAAGAGAAAGAATTTCATTGAAATATGGCCCTGCAAAGGAAAAATATATGATGAGCAGGATATTGTAAATAGTAAATAATGAACAAGTATAGGGTAGCTCTCAGTTTCCATCATGAAATAATTACAGGCCCATAAACTCCAAACGAGAGGCTGCTGTATGACACCAAATCCACACAGCAAAAAATGCCAACACAAAATCACATAGAAAAAAAAAAACCAGGAGACATCCCTCAAAAAAGGGTGTTCTAGGCTCGCCTGTCTTTTCACATATACACAGAAACAGCAACTGAACAAATGAACGAATACAAATTAACATGAATTCAAGACTGGAAGAGCCTTTGCAGTCCTACATATAGTCAAACACGGGAGGAACGAAGAGTTACAAATACAGGTGGTCCTTGTGGTTATTGTTATGAAAGGAAACCTTACAAACAGGCAGGATGGATTACACACACACACCACACACACCCACCACACTAACACACCAAACACACACCACACACACACACCACGTGACGCACGTACCCACAGCACGCACGTCAAGCACGCGCACACGGCACACACGGCCACACACACACCATCACACACACCACACACCACCCACACACAACACGTGCCACACGCACTACACACTTGCACGCCACGCCAAGCACTGATGACACGCACACAAGCCACACACACACACACCACACACACAAACACACACACAAACACCCACTTGTAACCACAAATGAGCAGAACACAGCACACGTTTGTCACAAAACACAACACACACACACAACCACACACACACACACACCCTGTGATCCAACACCACACTCAGTCCTACTAACATTAGCCCACACACACACACACACCACACACAACCACACACACCACACACACACTCCCACACGCACCGTCACACTAACACACACACCACTCACCACCACACAGCACGAGAGCACAGAAGACCTAACTATCTTGGACACGCACAGATGACGAGGAGACTCTAGACAGAGAGATCTTACTAGACCCGACCCTGAGAGATCCCTTTTGTTGGTTTTGCGACGAGGTACTAGTTATCTTCCACCTGACCCTCAGAGACTGTCTGTTGTGTCGACCTGACACCATACCATCCCTCAACAATCCCATGTTGTGACATTACGGGAGTCTTAGAAAAAGTTTTGGACATGACACTTTTGTACAGGTTTGAGTTGGTGCCCGAGAGAGGATGGGTTATCGGGGGATAAAACAATTGTTGTGTGAACATAACCCGCTTTGGCACAATAAAAAACTACACATATGATCTGCTTTCATTATGCAAAAGGCTGCATATTTTTTGTATTTCACATGTTTTGATTGAGCAATTTGCCGCTACCCAATAGTTAGCTGTATTAACTTTTCTTTTTACTATGATAGGTATCGCTGCTGAAAACGGGAAAATATTCTGTGCTAAAACAATACAATTTATTTACATTTATTGATTATAGTATTTTGCAGGTGATTTAAGCAGTGCATGTACAGATATACTGTTTAGCACCAAAACACCAAATGTGGAATCGTATCAATCGTATTTTCAAAACTTCAATCAAAGGTTTTTTCATTAAAATAGATGATATAAGAGTAAAGAACTTGACAGAAAGGCGTTTACTACTACACACACACACGCACACACACACACACACACACACACACCGCACAACACACACACACACAACACAAACACACCACACCCACACACATATCTATTATATATATATGATATATATATATAATATATTATATATATATATATGCCATGCACACACACACACACACACACACACACACACACACACACACACACACACATATATTATATATAGATAGCTAGAAGATGCTAGATAGCTAGATCGATAGATAGAAGATAGATAGATAGGATATAGATAGATAGATAGATAGATAAACCTGGATTCTGCCTGAAGAAGAAGACCAAATAGGTCGAAACGCGTTGTTGTGTTTGCTCTGTAATATTTCTTGTTAGTCTCCAGTTGACGGTTGCACTATTTTTTTTTCTTTCAAATTTGACTGAATATCCGACTCAATGATACGGAAACCGATTTGTTTAGCGCCAGCGGGCGGCTCTTCATTCCGCTCTGCGCAGCCCCTTATGCAAACTGAAGTGTGGATTGATAAAGCGCTAAGAACTTGGTCTCTAACTGAGGATAGGAGCTATACAAGTCCTGCCCCCAAAAACATTATCACTACTCTGTCAAGGAAAACATCTTCTATTTGTCTTTTGCAATAAGTGTTAGGATTCACATGAGTCCAAAGTCGTTCATATCCGCTGATTATTCCTTTCCGTTTTACTGTGGAGCCCGTCTGACCTTTTTCGATGTCATCACCGTCACCATATCATAGCCATCTTTACAGTATCACGACGCTCTATCATGATGACCATCATCATCTTCACCATCGCCAGTGACCCCAGACGACAGGTGGTAGTAACGCCATTTAGTTTAGTTTTGTGTGTTAATACTCATCCGCCAACGAAAGAGAGTCTTTTCAGTGATTCCAGTAGCGAAAGCAAACAGGATCACATGCTGAAAATGATACAAGCAAACAAGCAATAGGTATACATACACAGTTATCAGTCCACATGACAGCCATTGTTTTGTCTGCCTTGTTTGTCTGAGGCAAAAAAATGCGTTTCTTTGCCCGTCTGGGTGATTATACCCCCATGCAGTGTAATGTAGGGCACAAGTGAGTAATATTTCTAAATGATTTGTCTGTGCATACTCCCTTACGTTGTTTTTTTTTATAGTTAAATTGGTGACTGTTCGCTTCAATATGTTGTGAGTGTACAGAAATCCATATACCTTTCGTGGGTATATACATACCTTCATTACAAAGGCTCAAAATTTTGTGATTGTTTGTCTGTTTAGGTCTTCGTTTTGTTTCATATGCGACCCACTTCGGACAAAAAGCATGTGGGTGCATGAATAAAAACCAATAGAGTCGAAATACCATTTCAGTCAGGGAGAACGACACATGTGCAAGGTTTGGTGGTCGGAAGGCCTGTCGCTGTGCACACTCACGCCCCATGGCATTCACACATGTACAGGGTCTGGTGGTCGGAAGGCCTGTCGCTGTGCACACTCACCCCATGGCATTCGCCCATGTACAGGGTCTGGGTGGGTGGTGGAAGGCCTGTCGTTTGTGCACACTCACCCCATGGGCATTTCACCCAATGTAAGGATCCCTGGTGGTTGGAAAGGCCTGTCGTTGTGCAGCAATCACCCATGGAATTCCACCCCCACAGACGCCCCCGCCCCTCCGACCCGAGCCGGATTTACGCGCGCTTGCTATGTCGTCGCTCGCCTGGCGGGTATATAGCTGCACGCTCTCTCTC
>JADBJO010006755.1:12500-60000 GCA_016801955.1 Conus betulinus
TGTACAATAGCAATATCTCCAGGGGGAGAAAGTAACCATATCATGCCTGTAACGTTGCCTCTCATATGGTTGCGTCCCTTTAAGGACTGAAATGTCGTACGTGAACAGAATGTAGGTGAATAACACGAGTGCATATCCCACGCTTGATAAGGTCGATCAGGGCATTAGGGAGGTGGGAGAGAGGGTGGGGCTGGGGATGCTTGGGGATGAGCAGGGGTGGGGGTTTAACATACATAGATCAAAGACAAAAAAAACCGGAATTTTGTGAATTGAAAATCATTACGTCCTCAGTGTTTTTCTTGTTCCAAGAGGCTGTGTTATTACATTCATTATCAAACTCTTTGATAGTCGACTATGTTTTTTTCTGCATCGACGTCAACTTGAACGGATTTTGTATTCATGTCATTGAAGTTAGTTGCAAGATTAGCGATTTTATCTGAAACTTCTCCCTGTGACGAAAAACAACAACAACAACAACAACAACAACAAAATATGATGGAAAAACCAATGATTCCGAATTCGCTTTTGATAGCAACACATGACATATGAAGGAAATAGCTTCAAAATAATATCCCCATACTTATCATATAAGCATGATAAGGGTTAAATGTTAAGAGATTTCAACTGCAATTGATTTCTGGTCAACCTGGCAGAAAGAGTTAAAGACAAATAGAGCAAACTCATCCATGAGAACGAAACGCAGGTGATTGTACTGTACTTTCAAACACCATTGGGAAAGCCCAGTAGGAGGGACGTGTGGGGGTGGGGGGGGGGGGGGGGGGGGGGTTAGGGGAGGTCAGACATACAATCTGGAAAACGAGTAAGACAAAACCTACAAAATGAAAAATACTCTAACTCTCTCTCTCTCTCTCTCTCTCTCTCTCTCTCTCTCTCTCTCTCTCTCTCTCTCTCATTGTCTCTGTGTGTCTCTCTCTGTGTGTCTGTGTGTGTCTGTGTGTGTGTGTGTGTGTGTGTGTGTGTGTGTGTGTGTGTGTGTGTGTGTGTGTGTGTGTGTGTGTGTGTGTGTGTGTGTGTGTGTGTGTGTGTGTGTGTGTGTGTGTGTGTGTACGTGCGTGCGTACGTGCGAGTGCGTGTGTGCGTACGTGCGAGTGCGAGTGTACCTCGAGTGTCTCTCTCTCTCTCTCTCTCTCTCTCTCTATTATAGGCATCACAGGCATTGTCGTTGGTCCATCATCACAGGCATTGTTGTTGGTCCATCATCACAGGCATTGTCGTTGGTCCATCATCAGGCATTGTCGTTGGTCCATCATCATAGGCATTGTCGTTGGTCCATCATAGGCATTGTCGTTGGTCATAGGCATTGTCGTTGGTCCATCATCATAGGCATTGTCGTTGGTCCATCATCACAGGCATTGTCGTTGGTCCATCATCATAGGCATTGTTGTTGGTCCATCATCACAGGCATTGTCGTTGGTCCATCATCACAGGCATTGTCGTTGGTCCATCCATCACCATAGGCATAGGCATTGTCGTTGGTCCATCATCATAGGCATTGTCGTTGGTCCATCATCATAGGCATTGTCGTGGTCCATCATCACAGGCATTGTCGTTGGTCCATCATCATCACAGGCATTGTCGTTGGTCCATCATCACAGGCATTGTCGTTGTTGGTCCATCATCACAGGCATTGTCGTTGGTCCATCATCATAGGCATTGTCGTTGGTCCATCATCATAGGCATTGTCGTTGGTCCATCATCATAGGCATTGTCGTTGGTCCATCATCACAGGCATTGTCGTTTGTCCATCATCATAGGCATTGTCGTTGGTCCATCATCATAGGCATTGTCGTTGGTCCATCATCATCAGGCATTGTCGTTGGTCCATCATCATAGGCATTGTCGTTGGTCCATCATCATAGGCATTGTCGTTGGTCCATCATCACAGGCATTGTCGTTGGTCCATCATCACAGCATTGTCGTCCATTCACAGGCATTGTCCATCATCACATCATAGGCATTGTCGTTGGTCCATCATCACAGGCATTGTCGTTGCTCCATCATCATCATCACAGGCATTGTCGTGGTCCATCATCACAGGCATTGTCGTTGGTCCATCATCATAGGCATTGTCGTTGGTCCATCATCACAGGCATTGTCGTTGGTCCATCATCATAGGCATTGTCGTTGGTCCATCATCATAGGCATTGTCGTTGGTCCATCATCATCAGGCATTGTGTCGTTGGTCCATCATCATAGCATTGTTGTTGCTCCATCATCAGGCATCATCAGGCATTGGCATTCGTTGGTCCATCATCATAGGCATTGTCGTTGGTCCATCATCACAGGCATTGTCGTTGTTGTCCATCATCACAGGCATTGTCGTTGGTCCATCATCATCATAGGCATTGTCGTTGGTCCATCATCATAGGCATTGTCGTTGGTCCATCATCATAGGCATTGTCGTTGGTCCATCATCATAGGCATTGTCGTTGGTCCATCATCATAGGCATTGTCGTTGGTCCCATCATCATAGGCATTGTCGTTGGTCCATCATCATAGGTTTGTCGTTGGTCCATCATCATAGGCATTGTCGTTGGTCCATCATCATAGGCATTGTCGTTGGTCCATCATCATAGGCATTGTCGTTGGTCCATCATCATAGGCATTGTCGTTGGTCCATCATCATAGGCATTGTTGTTGGTCCATCATCATAGGCATTGTCGTTGGTCCATCATCATAGGCATTGTCGTTGGTCCATCATCACAGGCATTGTCGTTGGTCCATCATCATAGGCATTGTCGTTGGTCCATCATCATAGGCATTGTGTTGTTGGTCCATCATCATAGGCATTTGTCGTTGGTCCATCATCATAGGCATTGTTGTTGGTCCATCATCACAGGCATTGTCGTTGGTCCATCATCATAGGCATTGTCGTTGGTCCATCATCATAGGCATTGTGTTTGCTCCATCATCATTGTTGTCCATCATCATAGGCATTGTCGTTGGTCCATCATCATAGGCATTGTCGTTGGTCCATCATCATAGGCATTGTCGTTGGTCATCATCATAGGCATTGTCGTTGGTCCATCATCATAGGCATTGTCGTTGGTCCATCATCATAGGCATTGTCGTTTGTCCCATCATCATAGGCATTGTGTGTTGGTCCATCATCATAGGCATTGTGTTGTTGCTCCATCATCATAGGCATTGTCGTTGGTCCATCATCATAGGCATTGTCGTTGGTCCATCATCATAGGCATTGTCGTTGGTCCATCATCATAGGCATTGTCGTTGGTCCATCATCATAGGCATTGTGTTGGTCCATCATCATAAGCATTGTTGTTGCTCCATCATCATCATAGGCATTGTTGTTGGTCCATCATCATAGGCATTGTGTTGCTCCATCATCATAGCATTGTTGTTGTTGCTCCATCATCATAGGCATTGTTGTTGCTCCATCATCATAGGCATTGTTGTTGGTCCATCATCATAGGCATTGTTGTTGCTCCATCATCATAGGCATTGTTGTTGGTCCCATCATCATAGGCATTGTTGTTGCTCCATCATAGGCATTGTTGTTGCTCCATCATCATAGGCATTGTTGTTGCTCCATCATCATAGGCATTGTTGTTGCTCCATCATCATAGGCATTGTTGTTTTGCATCATCATCATAGGCATTGTTTGCTCCATCATCATAGGCATTGTTGTTCATCATCATAGGCATTGTGTTGTTGCTTCATCATCAGGCATTGTTGTTGCTCCATCATCATAGGCATTGTTGTTGCTCCATCATCATAGGCATTGTTGTTGCTCCATCATCATAGGCATTGTTGTTGTTGCTCATCATCATAGGCATGTTGTTGCTCCATCATAGGCATTGTGTTGCTCCATCATCATAGGCATTGTTGTTGCTCCATCATCATAGGCATTGTTGTTGCTCCATCATCATAGACATTTGTTGTTGCTCCATCATAGGCATTGTTGTTGCTCCATCCATCACCATGTACACTCATCATAGGCATTGTTGTTGCTCATCCATCATAGGCATTGTTGTTGCTCCATCATCATAGACATTGTTGTTGCTCCATCATCATAGACATTGTTGTTGTTGCTCCATCATCATACACATTGTTGTTGCTCCATCATCATAGGCATTGTTGTTTGCTCCATCATAGGAATTGTTGTTGCTCCATCATCATAGGCATTCTTGTTGCTCCATCATCATAGGCATTGTTTGTTGCTCCATCATAGGCATTGCTATTCCTTCATCATCATAGCATTGTTGTTTGCTCCATCATAGGCATTGTTGTTGCTCCATCATCATAGCATTGTTGTTGCTCCATCATCATAGACATTGTTGTTGCTCCATCATCATAGGCATTGTTGTTGCTCCATCATAGGCATTGTTGTTTGCTCCATCCATCATAGGCATTGTTGTTGCTCCATATAGGCATTCTGGTTACTCCATCATCATAGGCATTGTTGCTCCATCATCATAGGCATTGTTGTTGCTCCATCATAGGCATTGTTGTTTGGTCCATCGTCATAGGCATTGTTGTTTCTCCATCATCATAGGCATTGTTCTTGCTCCATCATAGGCATTGTTGTTGCTACCATATCATAGGCATTGTTGTTGCTCCATCATAGGGCATGTTTTTTGCTCATCATCATTATAGGCATTGTTGTTGCTCCATCATAGGCATTGTTGTTGCTCCATCATCATAGGCGTTGTTGCTGCTCATCATCATAGGCATTGTTGTTGCTCCATCATAGGCATTGTTGTTGCTCCACCATCATAGGCATTGTTGTTGCTCCATCATCATAGGCATTGTTGTTGCTCCATCATCTCCATCATCATAGGCATTGTTGTTGCTCCATCATATGCATTGTTGTTGCTCATCATCATAGGCATTGTTGTTGCTCCATCATAGGCATTGTTGTTGCTCCATCATCATAGACATTGTTTTGCTCATCATAGGCATTGTTGTTGCTCCATCATCATAGACATTGTTGTTGCTCATCATCATAGGCATTGTTGTTGCTCCATCATCATAGGCATTGTTGTTGCTTGCTCCATCATAGGCATTGTTGTTGCTCCATCATCATAGGCATTGTTGTTGCTCCATCATCATAGGCATTGTTGTTGTTGCTCATCATCATAGCATTGTTGTTTGCTCCATCATAGGCATTGTTGTTGCTCCATCATAGGCATTGTTGTTGCTCCATCATCATAGGCATTGTTGTTTGCTCCATGCTCCATCATAGGCATTGTTGTTGCTCCATCATAGGCATTGTTGCTGCATCATCATAGGCATTGTTGTTGCTCATCATCATAGGCATTGTTGTTGTTGCATCATCATCATAGGCATTGTTGTTGTTGCTCCATTGCATGGGCGTTGTTGTTCCTCCATCATCATAGGCATTGTTGTTGCTCCATCATCATAGGCATTTGTTTGTTGCTCCATCATCATAGGCATTGTTGTTGCTCCATCATCATAGGCATTGTTGTTGCTCCATCATCATAGGCATTGTTGTTGCTCCATCATCACAGGCATGTGTTGTTGCTTCATCATCATAGGCATTGTTGTTGCTTCATCATCATAGGCATTGTTGTTGTTCCATCATCATAGACATTGTTGTTGTTGTTGCTCCATCATCATAGACATTGTTGTTGCTCCATCATCATTGCATGTGTTGTTGCTCCATCATAGGCATTGTTGTTGCTCCATCATCATAGGCATTGTTGTTGCTCCATCATCATAGGCATTGTTGTTGCTCCATCATCATAGGACATTGTTGTTGCTCATCATCATAGGCATTGTTGTGTTGCTCTCCATCATCATAGACATTGTTGTTGCTCCATCATCATAGACATTGTTGTTGCTCCATCATCATAGGCATTGTTGTTGCTCCATCATCATAGGCATTGTTGTTGCTCCATCATCATACACATTGTTGTTGCTCCATCATCATAGGCATTGTTGTTGCTCCATCATAGGCATTGTTGTTGCTCCATCATCATAGACATTGTTGTTGCTCCATCATAGACATAGGCATTGTTGTTGCTCCATAGACATTGTGTTGCTCCATCATCATAGGCATTGTTGTTGCTCCATCATCATAGGCATTGTTGTTGCTCCATCATCATAGCATTGCATTGTTGTTGCTCCATCATCATAGGCATTGTTGTTGCTCCATCATCATAGCATTGTTGTTGTTGCTCATCATCATAGGCATTGGCATTGTTGTTGCTCCATCATCATAGGCATTGTTGTTGTTCCATCATCATAGGCATTGTTGTTGCTCCATCATCATAGGCATTGTTGTTGCTCCATCATCATAGACATTGTTGTTGCTCCATCATCATAGACATTGTTGTTGCTCCATCATCATAGGCATTGTTGTTGCTCCATCATCATTAGTTGTTGTTCTTGCTCATCATAGGCATTGTGTTGTGCCATCATCATAGGCATTGTTGCTCCATCATCATAGGCATTGTTGTTGCTCCATCATCATAGGCATTGTTGTTGCTCCATCATCATAGGCATTGTTGTTGCTCCATCATCATAGGCATTGTTGTTGCTCCATCATCATAGGCATTGTTGTTGCTCCATCATCATAGGCATTGTTGTTGCTCCATCATCATAGGCATTGTTGTTGCTCCATCATCATAGGCATTGTTGTTGCTTGCTCATCATCATAGGCATTGTTGTTGCTCCATCATCATAGGCATTGTTGTTTGCTCCATCATCATAGGCATTGTTGTTGCTCCATCATCAGGCATTGTTGTTGCTCCATCATCATAGGCATTGTTGTTGCTCCATCATCATAGCATTGTTGTTGCTCCATCATCATAGGCATTGTTGTTGCTCCATCATCATAGGCATTGTTGTTGCTCCATCATCATAGGCATTGTTGTTGCTCCATCATCATAGGCATTTTGTGCTCATCATCATAGGCATTGTTGTTGCTCCATCATCATAGGCATTGTTGTTGCTCCATCATCATAGGCATTTGTTTGTTGCTCATCATAGGCATCATCATCATCATAGGCATTGTTGTTGCTCCATCATCATAGGCATTGTTGTTGCTCCATCATCATATAGGCATTGTTGTTGCTCCATCATCATAGGCATTGTGTTTTTGCTCCATCATCATAGGCATTGTTGTTGCTCCATCATCATAGGCATTGTTGTTGTGTTGCTCCATTCATCATATAGCATTGTTGTTGCTCCATCATCATAGGCATTGTTGTTGCTCCATCATCATAGGCATTGTTGTTGCTCCATCATCATAGGCATTGTTGTTGCTCCATCATCATAGACATTGTTGTTGCTCCATCATCATAGGCATTGTTGTTGCTCCATCATCATAGGCATTGTTGTTGCTCCATCATCATAGCTCATCATTGGCATTGTTGTTGCTCCATCATCATAGCATTGTTGTTTGCTCCTCATCATCATAGGCATTGTTGTTGCTCCATCATCATAGGCATTGTTGTTGCTCCATCATCATAGGCATTGTTGTTGCTCCATCATCATAGACATTGTTGTTGTTGCTCCATCATCATAGGCATTGTTGTTGCTCCATCATCATCATACACATTGTTGTTGTTGCCATCATCATCATAGGCATTTGTTAGGCATTGTTGTTGCTCATCATATAGGCATTGTTGTTGCTCCATCATCATAGGCATTGTTGTTGCTCCATCATCATAGGCATTGTTGTTTGCTCCATCATCATAGACATTGTTGTTGCTCATCATCATCATAGGCATTGTTGTTGCTCCATCATCATAGACATTGTTGTTGCTCCATCATCCATCATTGTTGTTGCTCCATTGTGTTTTTCCATCATCCATCATCATTGTTTGCTCCATCATTGTTGTTTTGCATCATCATAGGCATCATTGTTGCTCCATCATCATAGGCATTGTTGTTGTGCTCCATCATCATAGGCATTGTTGTTGCTCATCATCATAGACATTGTTGTTGTGTAATGTCCATCATCATATTGTTGTTGCTCCATCATCATAGGCATTGTTGTTGCTCCATCATCATAGGCATTCTTGTTGCTCCATCATCATAGGCATTGTTGTTGCTCCATCATCATAGCATTGTGTGTTGCTCCATCATCATAGGCATTGTTGTTGTGCTCTCATCATCATAGGCATTGTTGTTGCTCCATCATCATAGGCATTGTTGTTGCTCCATCATCATAGGCATTGTTGTGTTGCTCCATCATCATAGGCATTGTTGTTGCTCCATCATCATAGGCATTGCATTGTTGTTGTTGCTCCATCATCATAGGCATTGTTGTTGCTCCATCATCATAGTCATTGTTGTTGCTCCATCATAGGCATTGTTGTTGCTCCATCATCATAGGCATTGTTGTTGCTCCATCATCATAGGCATTGTTGTTGCTCCATCGGTGGCGTAGACTGCTGTAAGGTGCCATGCCTTCAGAAGCAATCGAATTCAGGCATCGATGTGGGTTTTCGTTTTTATTTTCATGGCATTTATGAAGAAACCTAGAAATTTAAGATTACCAAGACTGGGACGGATGTTAAAAAACCAAGACCACCGGTGTCGTGTGTGGTTTCCTCCCCTTCTATTTGTTCTGGCGGAGTTTGTTGGTGTTTTCAATGTGGTGACGTCGATTTGAATCCAGGATCCTCTACTCTTTTGGAACAAATACAACTTGGCTCTCAGTCATCATGTTCCCCTCGTGGTAGTGCTGGAGACACACTATCGAATGCATCATCTCAGAACAGAGAACAGAGTTCTAACGATGTCATGTCCATACTTCATGAGCTGAACATGAAGTTTGATGTGGTGTGGGGATGACATCAGAGGCCTCAAAGACAGTTTTGATATGCTGCGTACGGAAATGAAGAACATGACGGAAGAGCGCACCCGTCTATCAGAAGAAAATGCCGAACTGAGGGAGAGTGGCGGCCGCCTGGAAAAGAGGATCAGAGACATGGAGAGGAAGACCAACCATTTGGAATGTAGGTTAAAACGGAACAACCTCATCATCCACGGACTTCAGAAAGCAGAGAAGGAGACGGCAGATGACCTGGAGGCTGCAGTCAGGGAACTCTTCACTGACAGGCTGGAGCTGGCCAAGGACGTTCGTTTTTCACCGCCTGTATCGTCTGAACCAGAGGCCCAACTCTCCAATAATCGGTCGCACTTTGTATAAAGTCAGTTTAATTCCGGTTGTAACACATGCCCGTTTTCAATTAAGAATTTCAAAGTCTTGTAAATTTCCTTCCTTGTGTTTTTTTTTAATATCATTTGCTTTGCTGAAAACATTTTTATAGTGACATTTCAATCAGATTTATTTGTTGATACATGATGTTTTTGGTAAATCTGCTGTTACGTTTTCAAACGTGGATGACTGGTTTCAACACTTGAAAACTTTACTTGAAAATGAAAATGAAGCAGATGAAGACGAATAAAAAAGTGATGGTAATGATAATCATTCCAAACAAACGATTTCAAAGAAACAAGTTATTTTACCAATTAGAAAGATAAAGAGTAAAAAAAGCTGATGGGTCGGTTTGAATGACTGGAGAGAGTTGTTGACAAAAATGCAGATGATTGTGTTGCAGATTTCTTCGTGATATTTGTAATGCTTTGTTTCAGAAACATATATCCCCTGACTCTTGGACAGAAAGTATTGTGCTTCCACTGCACAAAAAAGGAGATTCACCAACCCTTACAATTACAGGGGCATTTCGTCATGTAATATTAGTAGTGAAATTGATAGTACAATCATTAATCATTGTTTACAAGAATAGATTGAAGAAAATAACATTACTAGGGTGTATCAAGCAGGATTCAAAAAGAATCTTTCAACTATTGATCACATGTTTACTTTGTTAGCTTTCCTACAATAACAGCTCTCTTTCGACAGAAAATTTATGTTGCATTTATTGATTTAGAAGGCTTTTCATACCATAAATGGAAAAATTCTTAAGACAAATTTTTGTCAAAAAAATGAAATAAATGGTAACTTATGCCATTGCATCACAAGTATGTGTAGTAATGTTAAACGTAAGATACGTTGTGGTATAAACTGATTTCATCATGTGTACTTGGTGGTTAACAATGTGATATATGTGCGGTCCAGTTTTAATCTTTTTTGTTTATTGATGAACTCGCCATAAAAAAAATTCAAAATGGTAAATAGGGTGCAATGTTTAGGATTTATCATTTTGAGTTCTCTATTTTTTATTAGCAAATGATATTGTACTAATATCAGAGACAATCATTGGTTTGCAAACGCACTTAAAATAGTTTGCAACGGGCAGCTTTTTCTCCTGATTTGAAAGTGAATTTAAAACGCAACATAACTGCTTTCAGAAAGGGTGGCTATTGAGCAGCAGGAGAAAACTGGACATGTCACGCTGCGCTGCCCGTTGTAAATGCTTATCAATATTCAGGTATGCTTTTTTTCAACAAAACTCAGCTTCACATTGGATCACATTTCACATGCAATGACCCGGAGAGTAAAGCAAAGAAAGCTCTCTGCTCTGTATTATGAGAAACCTGTATATTTTGAAGAATACAAAGTTCATATCCATTGTTGAACTTAGTTGATTCTCAGGTTCAACCCATTGCTCTGTATGATGCCAAACTTTGGAAACAATATGATGCAGCCCGCCATTGTGAAAAAGTGTACCTCTTTGCCTTAAAGACATTTTTAGGAGTTGAAATGCCAAAACCCAATGACTTTTTCTATGGGGAGACCACAAGCTATCCCACTTATTTAAAATTTTTAAGCTGTATTCAATACTGGCTGAAATAAACAAAAAAGTGAATAATTACAGATTACCACGGAAAACCTATGTGATGTGTTAAGACCTAGATGCAAGAGACCAAAGAAATTCGGTTTTAAATGCCGGTGAAAACCATATATAATATGGATTGGTTATGCTTGCATAAACCAAGGCATGCAAAATGATAGATGTATTTGTATGTGAATTCAAAGAGATTGATTGCACGCAGAGATTTCGATGTCAAAAATAGCGACAGATTTACCGTGTATCGGATGTTTTGTTCGGCACACGATGTCAAACTTTATCTGTGATTGGATTTAAGTAAACAATTGACGTTGATTATGACTAAATTCAGACCGAGAATTTCAGACATAACGCAACAGCAGAATTGTTATAGTAAACATACTGGGATGAATTTGACTTGTTCGCTATGCAAAAATGGAAAAGAAGGCATGACATCCTCGTCTTAAATTCTCTCATCTTAGTCATTATTGGTTCTCCTTCTGCTTCAAATCATGCCCAGTGTGGTCTAAAAACTTAGCGGATGTGGTGTAGCGTATATGAACTAGTCCGCATTCAGTGAAACCTCCTTGATAAAACGGAAACTGAAACTGCAAAAGAAGACGAACTACATTTTGTTTAATGCTGCTGTCAATTATCTCGTTTCTAGGGATCTCTGTCAGTTTTGGTTAAGTCTGCTTATAGTCTCTCAGAATGAAAGTATGGTAAGACATTTCTCAGTGCACTTGTTCAAGGCCTTTCAGTTTTGATCAGTTATGACTCCGTGAGAGAGAAGTCCATCCAGTCTTTCTAGTGCTCTGCATATTTCTATGTAATGTTCTCCACACCCCTCTTCATGAGGGGCAATGGCCTTTACATGAACAAACCATCTGAATTCTGAACTCTCTCTCTCTCTCTCTCTCTCTCTCTCTCTCTCTCTCTCTCTCTCTCTCTCTCTCTCTCTCTCTCTCTCTCAAGCTGAAAACAAACATGAAAAATTAAATTGTCTTGTTAGTTTAATTCTCTGTGCTGATCTCATATAAACAGTATATCATGTATGAGATTTTCTTAATATCACTTATTGATAATAAAGCGACATGTTTTACAGGAAGTATAATAGTCAATAATGGTGTAATGTTGACACATCATGTGAAGAGCATTGTTGCCAAGATTCAAAGAAAAGTCGTAAACACCTGAAGAGTTAATCTCTACTGGACATTGATATGGAGTCAGGCAATCGAATACTGATTATTATAAGCGTGCGCGTTGCTAGTGCTAGTGTGTGGTGTGTGTGTGTGTGTGTGTGGTGTGTGTGTGTGTGTGTGGGTGGTGTGTGTGTGTGTGTGTGTGTGTGTGTGTGTGTGTGTGTGTGTGTGTGTGTGTGTGTGTGTGTGTGTGTGTGTGCGTGTGTGTATGTCAGTGTATGAGCCCGCGTGTGCATGTGCGCCTCTACGTGCGAGCATGCGTGCATGTGTGTGTGGCTGAGATTCTGTTGAATAGAAGGTCATTGTATGGATAGGCATGAGGTGAAGCAAACGCTACAGGCGTTGGCAGCCTCAAGGCTTGAAGCAGGAAATCCTGACCAAATGATCATGTAGATATCTTTGCTGACAAAATAAAAAAAGCTTATAAAAATCATGAACACAATAACTTTCAAGTATAAATCAGAAATCTTTCCCTGTAAGCAAATCAAAGAATCTCAAAGATTATCCAGGAGTGTATTTTAATCTGAGAAAACTGACAGAATCTGCTACAGAACAATAAACAAGACAGCGATAAGAATCAAATGTTAACATCACTTACAAAGTTGATCATCGAGCAGTAAACAGAGGAGCAGCTGACATACCAAAGACAACAGAAATAATTATTGAAAAATGAGAGGGCAACAATAGAAACCAGAGGCACAGAAATCTAAATAGATTGTTTATCGAGCTACACAGGGGGGCAGGAACAAGAACTAGGTGTGAAGAAATGTAAACTAATCACTGAAACACACATGTCAGCAAAAAGAAACCCAAAGAGGGACTATTTACTGAGCACAAAAAGCAGGCAGCATAAGAACAAGACGTTAACCAAACAAACTTACAGAATGATTTATGAGAGCAACAGATTTTGATCAGAAGTATGTCTAGAAAAATAATAACTGGACAATCAACAAGGCAGTGATAAGAATTAAAATCTGGATTTGAAAAAGGAGCATGTTTGAGATGGCTTTCATTAACAAGTTCAATTTTAAATCGATTGGTGCATTTTCCATTTCTTCCTTTTTGTTTTGCTAAACAGGTCCATTTCATGACATTGCATGTGCTGGAGATGGGACGTTGTGTCATCCAGTTTGATAACGGTATCATGTTCAACGTAAACATGTTCGTTAAAAAAAATCAGTCTTGTTTATTTTTATTGTATTCTCCATACCTGAAATTGCCGAGAAGAAGGAGGAGGAGGAGGAGGAGAAGGGGGGAGGAGGAGGAGGAGGGAGGAGAAGAAGGTTCCGAAATCTTTAATGAAGTGAGCCAGTTCATAATAAGAGACAATTGGCATTCCATTATTTGCCTTGAAAGAATAGAATAAAGTCTTCAGTGCCATGTATTTGGGAATTTATTTCATTGGGCTTCTGGGTCTTCAGATGTTTGTACAAAATCATACCGGTCTTAAACGAGAAAAAATGGAAACGAGGTAGATAGATAGCAGCAGAAGAAGACAGATAGATAGATAGATAGATAGATAGATAGATAGATAGATAGATAGATAGATAGATAGATAGATAGATAGATAGATAGATAGATAGATAGATAGAGATAGACAAGATCGATTGATTGATTAACTGGTTGGTCGATTGATTGATACATTGATTGGTTGATTGATTTATTGTTTGATTGATCACTTAATGAAATAGTAGGTGAACATGTAGACTTGTACAACTTACTCGTATTTTTTAAGAATCGGGGCAAACACACACATGCCAAAAATAACTCCGTGTCTGTATTTTTTTTTGCACGTGCACTTTGACCTATCACAGCAAACATCACCGGGACACTTGTTCTCAATGCTGCAATGCCTCACGATTGATCGACCACTTTTCTATTATCTGGGAGAGAGAGAGAGAGAGAGAGAGAGAGAGAGAGAGAGAGAGAGGAGAGAGAGAGAGAGAGAGAGATTCATTTGTTGGTTGGTCTTTAATACGCAAGGATGAAGATTTTAGGCTAAAGCCTAGTCTTACAATCTGTCCTTGTCAAGCATACATTATGTCAACACATAATATTTATACTGACAATTCACCATAGCAGCACTGCGATGTAATTCCACAAGGGAGCAAGCAGACAGAGAGAGAGAGAGAGAGAGAGAGAGAGAGAGAGAGAGAGAGAGAGAGAGAGAGAGAGAGAGAGAAGGGAGAGAGAGAGAGAGAGAGAGTCTTATGCCACGCAAATAATTCAATCTGTTCTAGTCCTTTTGAAACAGATTGGTTTCAAAGTCAGGTGATCGCAGGCGGAAACTGAAACAAAGGCAAAGACAGGGGTTACTCCGCCACCGTACGTTTGACAAAACAACTAGCAAAAGAAAGGCAACGCGTTTCGATCTATCTGGTTTCTCCAGGCAAGACAAACACCATTCACGGCAACGACAATGACGAACAGACAGACAGTCGTCAACGACAATGAAGAACGGACAGACAGTCGTCAACGACAATGAAGAACGGACAGACAGTCGTCAACGACAATGAAGAACGGACAGACAGTCGTCAACGACAATGAAGAACGGACAGACAGTCGTCAACGACAATGACGAACGGACAGACAGTCGTCAACGACAATGACGAACGGACAGACAGTCGTCAACGACAAATGACGAACGGACAGACAGTCGTCAACGACAATGACGAACGGACAGACAGTCGTCAACGACAATGACGAACGGACAGACAGTCGTCAACGACAATGACGAACGGACAGACAGTCGTCAACGACGACAATGAAGAACGGACAGACAGTCGTCAACGACAATGAAGAACGGACAGACAGTCGTCAACGACAATGAAGAACGGACAGACAGTCGTCAACGACAATGAAGAACGGACAGACAGTCGCTTTTCTCTTCGACCTAGGTGTAAAAAGACTACGGAATGGAACCGAGGCGGAAGGGGAGACAATAGCAGTAGAAGATAACAATGATAATAATAGTAAAATACAGATCGATCATCATCATCACCATCATCAATAGTAATTATTATTATTATTATTATTATTATCATCATCATCATCATCATCATCATTATCATTTTCATTATTATTATTATGTCATTATTATTACTATTATTATCATAAATAATGATGATAATAATAGTTATCGTTTTTTATTATCATCATCATTATTATTATCATTATTATTATTATTATTATTATAAACAATAATGGTAGTAGTAACTGTAATTTACAACATGAAAAACGTATGGATGCTAACAGAAAAAAAAGAGAGAAAGAAGAGAAGCTAGAGAATAGGTACAATTATGTAATTAAAGTAGCATTAGTAATGATGATAATTCACTGGTCGTTTCTGTTGCTCTCAACTTATTACCACTAACACGGTTACACATTCTAAAGTTGTTATTGTTACTATTGTTGTCACTTACAAATGTATATCATTATCACTGGTGATGGTGATGGTAGCAGTAGTAGCAGTAGAAGCAGTAGTAAAATTCCATCATTGTTATTGTCATTACCATTAATTTCATTACTTTTATCACCATCATCATCATCATCATCATCATCATCGCTCAGTTTTTATCTTATGAACTTATCATTAACGTCATTGTCATTATTTTGTGTTTATTATAACCACTGGTATATTTTACAGATTCAATCTCACTATCTTTCCCATTATCTATATCCTCCTTCTATTTCCGCTGCTCCTCTTCCTCCTCGTCCATGTCCTCCTTCTTCTTCGCCTTCATATCATCATCATCATCATCATCATCACTGTTATCATTCTTATTGCTTCTATACCATATTATTGTAACTATCCGCGTACTTGTCTCTTTCCTCTTCTTCTGTTAGTATCGTTATTATCATTTGTACATATTATGTTAGTATCATTACAATATTACGCAACCACTAGTAGGAGTAGTTGTAGTAAGAGTACCATCACAACCATCATCATCATCAGCAGCAGCAGCAGCAGCAGCAGCAGCAGTAGTAGAAGCAGCAGCAGCGGCAGTAGTAGTAGTAGTAGTAGTAGTAGTAGTAGTAGTAGTAGTAGTAGTAGTAGTAGCAATAGCAGCAGAAGTAGTTTCTTTAGTTCAGCATCGTTATTATCATTCTAACTCGTATTGTCTCCCCTTCAGCCTCATTCCATGTCGTCGCCTTTTAGCGCCCAGTAGGAAGAGAGAAGAGACAGGCTGTTAGTCGTTCGTTTACATTGTCTTCAGCGTTACTGGTCTTGCTTCAGGAAGACCAAACAGGTCGAAGCGCGTCCTGTTTGTTGTGTAAGTTGTTTATTCTTTCATTTATGCAGCGCAGTAATTCTCATTTTTTTTTCTTCGTTTAAAACAGATTTTGCAACTGATTGGGGGGAAATAAGAATCAAAACAAAAGAAAAGAACAGAAAAGCAAAGCGTTGAAAAAAAAAAAAAAGATGGCTTGTTCCGCATAGTGTGTGGCTGCAGGAAATGGAATGCAGAGAGCACAGCTCTTCTCTGGAACAAGTACACTCTTTCAGCTTTCTGTGAATTGAGATATGAAGCTACTTGCTGAAATCAGTTTGCAAGACATGTTACTGCCACGTCGTCCTGTCCAGCCGGTGCCCTCCACCCCCCTCCCTCCCCTCACGGCCACTCTCTCACACACCGACCTGTGCAACTCACAGGGTGAAGGTTAAAAAAAGTCAGATCGGAACGCAAGTGCTACGGACTTGATTGTGGAAAAGGGAGCCTGGAAAATACACTGAAAGAATACAGAGCCCGTGAGTGAAATAGCGAAGCAGAAGTCAGACATCATGCATTTAATTCATGAACGAACGTCATACGATGCTGTACAGTTCCTTATCTTAGATTCAAACAGCGGCAAATTATTAGAAACAGAAGGCGGCCATGTAATTACAGAAAGAGGTAACGACAACCACCTAACTGCCAAAACCGATTGTACATGAAATAATTTTGCAACAAGAGCTGAAATGAAACGCAAAAGCAATGTATTTCTTACTGATCGTTTTCGAATATGTCATCATTACTCTTATTGTGAGTCAACAAGCCATAACTGTTTCATGGCAATAGATGCCCGCTTCTTTCTTCTTCTTCTTCTTCTTCTTCTTCTTCTTCTTCTTCTTCTTCTTCTTCTTTTGTAGTTGTAAAACTTACTCGTATTTTTCAGGATCGGGGCAAACACGTGCGCGCGTGTGTTTGTGTGAGGGAGACTTTAGTGATGTTTTTGTCTGTTTTATTTGACTCTGTGTGTGTGTGTGTGTGTGTGTGTGTGTGTGTGTGTGTGTGTGTGTGTGTGTGTGTGTGTGTGTGTGTGTGAAAGTGTCAATAATGAAATAAACCAAAAAATTAAGCATATTACAAAAATAGTGTCAGAAATAAGGAAAAATAAACAAAGCGAGAAATAAAAGACGACTGGGGAAAAAAAAGGTAAGTGTAAATGTAAATATATATATAGATAGTGTTCAAATCACACAGAGGAAAATGAATGAAACGAAAAATGAAAGATGGTCAAAAAAAAAAAAAAAAAAAAAAAAAAAAAGTGTAATGTAAATAAATAAAAGGTGTCTGTGCTTTGTTCTGCAACCCGTAACGAGAAGGGAGGTAATAGAGGCAAATCGAATGCTTTTTTGTCAATGAATAGATAGTTTCCCTTTGGACACCCTTCCCTCCTCCTCCCTCCCTCCCTCCTCTCTCTCTCTCTCTCTCTCTCTCTCTCTCTCTCAGTCAGTCTGTCTCTCTCTGTCTCTCTCTGTCTGTCTCTCTGTCTCTCTGTCTCTCTCTCTCTCTCTCTCTCTCTCTCTCTCTCTCTCTCTGTATAACAAAATGACAAAAACAAAGGTAACATGAAAAAGAGTTAACTGATCGTTTGATAATGTTATTATCATCAGCGGCATGCTTGGTGCTAATGCCAGGGAGAACGAGGGAAGGTAGATGGTAATGGGGGAGTGGGGGTGGGGAGTGGGGGGGAGTGGGTGGGTGATGGGGGAGGAGGATGGTGATGGGGGAGTGGGGTGATGGGGGAGGGATGGTGATGGGGGAGAGGGTGGTGATGGGGGAGTGGGTGGTGATGGGGGAGTGGGTGTGGGGATGACTTGATAGTTGTCTTGCGAATGACTTGCAGCATACAAAATGAACAAAGCAAAAGAAATGGGGGAAAAAAAGTGTAAAAGGTTGTTGTTTCCATATTTTGTCAGCATCGAAAGTAATTAGGAGAAAGACGCAGGAGGGGGGGGGGGGGGGAGGAGGAGGAGGAGGACGGGATGGTTGGAGGGAACGGAGAGATGGGGAGTGGAAGAGAAATGAGATATGTATGAGATGGGAGGATGATGTGAGGAGAGAGACAGCGGGAGAGTTGGGGGGGAGGGGGGGGGGGGGGGGGGGGGGGGGGGGGGGGGGGGGGCGCTGGGCAAAAGGAGCGAGATATACAGCGGGTTCTTTGAATGGACTGACACTACGGTAGTTTCCGCTCCACAGGGCGTGTCGATTGACTGTGACGTCATGCATGAATTTGGGTCAGCAGGTGGCTTCACAAGTACAGTCCACGCCATGCTCATTTAAACTGGAATTATTTCAAAACCACCTACTGCAAGGAACTGTCTCCTAATAGGGGGGCAGTTATGAAGACCTGTTATTCATATTTTCCTGAAGACTGGCGGAGCCACTCTATGAAGTGAGAGTGAAGCGGATGGTGTAACAGCAAACGAAATTAAAAGTGACACAAGAGTATTATGACCTTGGTGATTTCGGTTTCTATTTCAATATCGAAAGAAATAAAACACTGAAAAACCAGCATCCTTTCATCATATTCATTCCTTCAAGCATCCAAATTCCAGTGCTGATCGAAAGACATACGTTTTTAATTTATATTCATTTGAGACCAACCCAAAAAAAAAAAAAACATCCAGTGCATACCCTTTTGTTAAATAATGATGCCTTTTAAAGGCTACCTTACGTATCTATACAGTGCACTCTTACACACACACACACACACACACACACACACACACACACACACACACACACACACACACACACACACACTCGGACCAAACTAGAGCCATCCATTTGGGCATATTTTCCCCATTGATATACCTTTAAGGCCTGCTCTGATTTTCTACCGCGCGGGATATTCACATTCAGAGATTCTGGACCTTACTTGCATCACATTTATCCGACTAACATCATCTGGAATGCTGACAAAGCCTGATTCAATCCACAATGTCACAAGTGCACGGGCTTCACCTCTAGAATAGGTTAACTTCACTTTATCTCTCGTCAGTTCAGCAACTTGAGCATTAACTTTCGTCAGCAGCAACTTCTCCAGACGTTTGTCACGTGCCCGACGCTTTTTCTCCAGCAGAATGTTCAGCGTGTAGAGAAAGGGGTTAATGGCGGAGTTTAAGGGCAGCACAAGCAAGGCCATAGCCACGTTGACCTCACCAGGAATGGGAACCCCACTGGAGGCCATCAGACCCAGCACTCCAATGGGAAACCAGCAAACAAAGTCACTGACAGCCACAGAAATCAATCGGCGAGCAACGGTGAGATCTGTAGATTTCTTGTTGGACTGTCCACCAGGAATACTGTTGACCTGCACGGACCAGTAGATGAAGACCTGACCTGCAGCGATGAGCAGGAAGAGGACAAAGTTCAGGCAGATCATGATGCTGAACGAATACACTGTGGCCGATAGAATCGTTCCGGGTGATGGGCAGAGGAATGCAAATACTCTTCTGGCTGTAAAACTGCCAATGTGATGCCATAGGCAGTGCTGGCACTAACGCCAACCCTGTTCCTAAGCACCATACATACATGCAGGCCATGTGAGCAGACTTTTGTTCAAAGTGCATAGGGCTGAACGGAAAATGGAGAACCAGAAATCGATCCAGAGTGATGAGACAAATGTTGAAGGCTGACACCTCGTTTAGACAGTAGAGAAAGAAACCCAGCCATGGAGCATGCAAGACTGTGTCTCCAGAGGACGTCATTCCACAGATAGGTACCCTGGTACATCATGTCTGCTACCCCAATAAAAGCCAGGTACAGCCCCATCAAGAAGTCGGAGACGCACAGGTAGATGACAAAGACGCCATAGCTGTGCTTAGTCCCCGTTCTGTCAACAAAGGCGCGGAATACAAAGCTGGACAGATTTCCCAGCAGTATGAGACCAGCAAAGACAGACAGGAAGATTCGATAGACGTTAGACCTCAACAATGCCTCACAGGAAGAAATTTCATCTGAAGGAGCGTGGCACTCTAAGATGTTGAAATCTGCTGGCAAAGCGGCTGGGCAGCATAACTTGTAGTTGTTAGCGTACACCTTTCGAAGCGAATCCAGAAACTGAAACACATCCTGAGGAAAGAATTGAATCAAGTTGCCACGCAGATCCAACACGTGTAGTTTGGTCAGTTTGAAAGGTTGGTGAACACGATCTATTTTGTCGGCAGAAAGATTGAGCTGATGAAGGTGCGGGAACACCTGCGAAATGTGCCCTGCCAGTTGTTCGATAATCACGTGGGAAAAATCCAGATGTTTAACAGACGGAAGAACAAAACTGTGGTTTCCATGAAAAGCAAAAGCCCATAGGATTCCACGCTAGGTTCAGAGAGTGCAGTTGTGCCGCCCCTTGTAGGTGCTCCAGTTTAGCAAAGTCCAGATCATTGTGGCTAAGGTCTAGAAACAGAAGATTGGGGAAATCCACCCTGTCAAAGTGAGTCAGACGGCAGTTCTGAAGACTGAGGTGAATGAGCATGATCATATTCAGCAGGTCTGAAGGTGAGACCCCTGATGGCTGCCATCCAGGTATCGAAGATCAGGGAGGTTCCCTGAGTCAAAGGCGTGGTGACAGAAGGCAGCCAGTCCATGGCACGTGCAACGGGACGGACAATGAAACACACACAGCAGTTCATCATCCCGCTGTGGACAGTGAAAAACACCGTCACACAGCTGCTGAAAGTGCACACATATCCGCGATTTGCGGCACCTGTAATATCCTGCACAGTGTAGCTATCACAGTCCAGTTCGTCTTCAGATTCCTGGACAGTCGTTCACCCCATTGCACCGTACATAAACAGGCATGCAATAGTAGTTCACCTCAGAGCAGGCAAAATGAGTCTCTGGAGATGTTTGGTTAGGGAGTGACACTAGAGTGAAGTTTCCTTTGCCATGAAATGAACTGCAGCTGGGGGGCTAATCATGGTGACCACGTGAAGGTCGATGTAGAGAAATACATAATGGCACTGAAGTTCATCGGCTCCATTCACACACTGAGAAAGCTGATCGCACTTTTCTTGTTTGGGAATACACTTTCAACGTGGATCACCATGATGGGTCACCATGGGGACAGAATTCAAAAGGATCGTCGTCATCATGTAATTAACATGCTTCACGCACACTCACAAACATGCGCGCGCGCACACTTACACACACACACACACACACACACACACACACACACACACACACACACAGACCTATAGACACATAGGTGTGTGTGTGTGTGTGTGTGTGTGTGTGTGTGTGTGTGTGTGTGTGTGTGTGTGTGTGTGTGTGTGCGCGCGCGTGCGTGCGCGCGCGCGCGTGTGTGTGTGTGTGTGTGTGTGTGTGTGTGTGCGCGCGCGCATGTGTGTGTGTGTGTGTGCGCGTGTGTGTGTGTGTGTGTGTGTGTGTGTGTGTGTGTGTGTGTGTGTGTGTGTGCGCGCGCGTGTGCGTGTGTGTGTGTGTGTGTGATCCAAAAACTGAAAAAAAAAAAAGAAAAAAAAAACCGCAGGACAAAGCTGACTATCTGACTACTGGTGGCAGTAAATGTCATCTGGCACTGGCACTACCAGCGTGAATGATGCCCTCCACCTGAAGCAGTCGCCATGCCCTTCCAGCCACACAACACAAATGCAACGCGGGCATTGACAAGGAGAGAACACTGAAAGCAGATCACAACAACAGCAGGGCATGAACAGCCACAGAACTGGAGACTTCTTCCATGGTATTCAAAGAGGAGGAGGAAAATGATGATGGTGACTTTCGTTCCTGTTCAGAGTCTCTATGACATCGCAGTATTGTACACTTTGTCATTGTTGTACACTTTCTTTGTCATATATATATATATATATATATATCGAATTATAAACAAAGCTTGCTCTTATGTCTTAGATTATAGAAATAGGGGGTGATAAGCCTTCAAATCTGCAAGGGTAGATGATTCTGCCTAACTGACAGTATGTGCTTGAGTGGGTGAATGGGGAATGATAAATGCTTCTCAAAATGAACCTTCAGCAAGCTGTAAGTTGCTGGAATGGTGCTCGGTACTTATCCTTGGAATTTATTAGTTTCTTGTAATTTAGTCCCTTGCGGATTCATTCCAAGAACTGGCCCTCAGCACTGTGTCTTAAGACGTTATCTTTTTATATTTTCTACTTTTCACAAAGAAAATGTAGCTTGTTTTGCTCTTTCGTGATTTTCTTTTGCTTCTTGGACGGCACCTTTGGTTGGTTTTTTGAAAACTCAACAAACATACTACGGTATTGCACACCAGGCTTTCTCTGTATAGCATTCTTCTTGAAACCGAAAAGGCAGAGGAGTCAAATTACCACTTTCCGCGGTCACTGAGGAGAAACAATCAGATTTCGAAATACCGGTATCTGACCAGGAGTTATCTGACCAGGAGTTATAAGTTAAGAAATACCGGTATCTGACCAGGAGTTATAAGTTAGTGAGCTTTCTCTCCATTGGAGATTGTCTCCGGCTTCGGAGACTATAAGCTTGCTGAAGGTTCATTTTGAGAAGCATTTATCATTTCCCATTCACCCACTCAAACACATACTGTAGAATTATCTACCACTGCAGATATGAAGGCTTATCACTCCCCTATTCCTATAATCTAAGATGTAAGAGCAAGCTTTGTTTATAATTCGATATTTCTTGCAGTCATTGCAACACCAAGTTGCTGTGTAAGTTGCTAGAATGGTGCTCGGTATATATATATATATATATATTATATATATGTGTGTGTGTGTGTGCTGAACAGTTTAGTAGTGGTGGAAAACAAGTGCATGCTAACAATTGTTCCGTCATTACATCAATGATCTGGCAAAGATTGAAATAATAAAAGGAGGAGGAGGGCAGGAGGGAGAGGAAGACAAAGAAAGCATAAAATATGAGGAATACATTTATAAACGTTAACCCCTTCACCAGCAGCATGTGGGAACCATTGTAATCCCTCTTGAAAACATTTCTATTGATATTGCCTGCTCCTAGGCCTTTTTGTCCGCTCATCAGGGAGACACAGCTGATTGTGTATTATATACATACATATATATATATATATATATAGAGAGAGAGAGAGAGAGAGAGAGAGAGAGAGCAACTTTTTTTCCTCTTCACATTTTTCACTTTGTTTCATTTTATTACCCTTCGTTGGCTGCTTTGGGGGTGCTGTTGGATTCTATTTTTGAACCCTTGGTGGTGAGAACACCACAGAATTATGGACTGCGGTATGTCTCTATTGACGCCAAGAGCACAGACGCAATCAGCTGTGTCTCCCTGAGGAGTCTGATCCAGCAGACGAAAGGCCTCGGAGCAGGCGATACATATAGATCTGTCTTCAAGAGGGATTACGATGGTTCCCTCAAGCAGCTAGTGAAGAGTTTTCATGTTTATAATATACGTTTTTATGTTCCTTTTTCTTCATCTTCAACCACCCGCCTCCCCCCTCCCCCCCCCCCCCCCCCCCCCTTTTTTTTTTTTTTTTTTTTTTTTGGGTTTGTTTTTGTTCTTGCCAAGTTCAAATATTTGCCAAGTCATTACTATAATGACAGAAGAATGGTAAACCTGCACTTGTTTTCCCCCCCCCACTACTTAATTGTTCAGCATTACATTGTTTTGGTCATCAGCATTACATTGTTTGGTCAATCAGTGGGAGATTGCATCTCTTAGGAGATCCAAGTAAAGGTGTTCTGCACAATTCTTATCCGTTGACAATGCCTGGATTATTGAACAGCAGAGCTGTTGCACTCAAACTGTTCCATATCTTTTGATCTCCATTGCATCCTTGAATGGATCCTCAAGCATAGGCTCAAAGATTGTCCCCTACATTTTTATACTGCTTGCATAATGCTTTTAGTTTTTCAGCAACTTCTTTCCTCTTCACACTTTCGTTTTGTTTCATTTATTACCCTTCGTTGGCTGCTTTGAGGGTGCTGTTGGATTCTTTTTTGAACCCTTGGTGGTGAGAACACCACAGAATTATGGACTGTGGTGTGTCTCTATTTGACGCCAAGAGCACAGACGCAATCAGCTTTGTCTCCCTGAGGAGTCTGATCCAGTAGACGAAAGGCCTAGGAGCAGGCACTACATCTAGATCTGTCTTCAAGAGGGATTACGATGGTTCCCTCACGCAGCTAGTGAAGAGTTTTCATGTTTATAATATTTTTTCTTATTGTTATGTTCCCATTTTCTTCATCTTCAAACCCCACCCACTTTTTTTTTTTTTTTTTTTAATTTCAAATCTTTGCCAAGTCATTACTATAATGACAGAAGAATTGTAAACCTGCACTTGTTTTCCCCACTACTTAATTGTTCAGCATTCGTTATTCCCAGAGTTACATCAGTCGTTTGGATGAAACTCAACAGTGTGATTTCAGTCTTCCCCCTTGAGCTCACAGCCTGGTCACCTCGGGACAGGACCCTTCAGGGTGCAGACACATCCCTCAAATGAATGTCAGTGACAGGAATCAGAACCACGTTCTGTTCTCTTGTGTTCTCAAGGTCTGACCAGTGCATTTGGGCTAGTGCTGTAGGTCAGACGTCTGGTAAGTTGTAGCCATGAGACCTTCTTCTTATTAAATTCTCTCATCTTAATGATTACTTTTTTTATCCATCAGCTATAAATCATGTGTAATGCGGCCTCAAATCTTAGCGGATGTGGTGTTGCGTGTATGGGCTAGTCCGCACGGGGTGACACCTTGACGAAACTGAAATGTATGTTCTGCTAGTTCTGTCTGCTACCCAGCGCACTACAGTAGCTTGTTTGTTTGTTTGTCAGGTGTGTATCTTCCAGTAGGCTGTTGTACGTCTGCTCTTGAAGAGGTGACTCTAAATAAACCTTTTTGAATAGCTCGATGCCATTTCTTCTTCCAGCTTAAAGCTACCGGTACAATTGTCTTCTCCCCGCTGGCTGCATGTCTGTGGCAAAACAAACTGTTCAACCTCCACTGGTCTGCTTACGTCATGATTACAGCTCCAGAACAAGAACCGTCGATGATTCTTGCTTCTTTAAATGCCATTCTTGGACTGACAGTTATTTTTGCAGCCTGATTTCTATCAACTGCTTTTTGTTTACTCTAAACGTCTTCAGCAGTGTTTTTGGCATTCATCATCCTACTTTCTCCTGCACTGAGTCTTATTAAATTTTGACAAATTAAGGTCACAGTTAAGTTAAGTTTGGGGTCGGAGTAGCTCAGCGGTAGAGCGCCGCACTCGTATTCTTGGTGATCCTGGGGTTGCGAGTTCGAATCTCCGCCGGGCCGTTTCGGTACAGGGGGATTTTTCCCTTGCAGTTAACATTGGTTCTGACTCCTTTTCCCATACAGTCCTTCGAATGAGACTGTAAACCGAGATTCCGTGTGTGAACGCACGCATAACGTCTTGCACACATGTAAAATCCTTTCACCAACTTTTGGAAGAGAAGGCCAGTTTGGCCGTTGGTATGGATGACACGTTACACATAGCATGTACGCTGCGTGAGAAATGGAAAGAATGAAGGAAGTAAGGAACTTGAGTGAACGATATTGAATGACATTGACTGAATGTCACGGGAAACGACTGAATGAAGTGCCAGCTGGCAGCCCTTCAGTCGGCACTACCCAGGTAGGCAGCCTGTTGTGTAAACGAGTGTGGATTGTAAAGCGCTTAGAACTTGGTCTCTAGCCTAGGATAGGCGCTATATAAGTGTTCGTAATAATAATAATAATAATAATAGTTACTTGTGACAATGGCAGTGGTGTTGATTCCACCACTTATCTTGTTGTGTCCTAATCTATACTTTACACAATCTTTATGCAGTTATAATTTTTCTCATAATTGTGTGTAACTTTGTTGTCACTTTTGATCCAATCTCCTACCTGTCACAAACAGATTTTCCAGCACTTGCTGATCTTTAAATCTGTAATGTTACTGCGCTTTACCGTAACTTCTCTTAACCAGACTAAACGAAACGCTTGAGTGTGTTCATTAGTCCAACCTAGGATTGATTATACTAAAATTTCTTTCTTAGTTATCTATCTTTATTATTGTAATCATCATCATCGTCATTGACTTTGTCATAGGTAGACAAGTGACCGGAAGACATGGTAGCGAACCTGTCCATCTCCACATCAAACACCGTGGCCTCATCACAAGCCGGAAAAACACAGAACTCTTCATCACTCTCATCCCCACAGTCAGAATGGAAGTCACACAGCAAGGAGTAAGGCACGTGCTCTAATCCCTCCGCGCACTGGAAGGATGGCGGAAGTGGCGTCACTGGGGCTGGGCACGTGACTTCAACATCCGGATTCCAACAGTTTGAGTGTATGTCACATGTCAAAAACAAATGCGTCGCATGGCCATGAGGGCAGTACATGAGACGGCGATGCTGATCTGTGTGGTTAACTGATGGTGTTACAAGCTGAGGAGGGACACGCAGCAAACTAGAGTTGGTTTTCCCGTGGCGCTCACAAAGGAAGCTGGTGGCTTCTCTTGGCTGGTTGCAGGATGTTGTTGTGAGTGATAGGAGATCCTCTCTTGGCCTTCACACAGTATTCAGATAGTTCAAAGATGAAGCAGGTCCCACAGTCAGATCATGTGTATATGTACATTACCATCTATAATTTCCACAGCCAGAGAAAACTTTCATTGATATTTATTGCCTTGGATTTTTAACCCCAATTGTGTCTGATATGAAGATCTCTCTCTCTCTCTCTCTCTCTCTCTCTCTCTCTCTCTCTCTCTCTCTCTCTCTCTCTCTCCATTTCATAATTCGTGGGTTAAAAGAAAGACCGTGATTTTGCTATTGTCATTTCTTAAGCGGGTAGGCGACTCATATTCGAAGACTGGTTGCCTTCAGAATCTCTTTATATACTGAAGCGTTCCTCAGTAACGTCAGCCTTGATGATTAGTGATGAAAGCATTTAGCCACGTATGTCAATAGTTTCTACACTGACCTCCGTATCAGCTGGGAAAACCTATCACCAATACCACACGCAAGGGACAGCAATCTGGTAACATTTCTCAAGTGTAACAAAACACACACACACACACACACACACACACACACACACACACACACACACACACACACACACACTTACACGGAATCTACAATGCCAGTCCTTAAAAAAAAAAAAAAAAACTAGTATTCTATCCATAGCCTTAAAACGCACCAGTGATCATTCCCTTGTTAGGCCCCCCCCCCCCCCCTCCCCCTCCCCACCCTGAATTTCCGAACTTTCCTCTCCATCATGGAGTTTGATGATTTTTTTTGTAACTGTGACCTGGCTGATGAAGTTCAGCAGTCGTCTATTCGAAAAGTCAAGAACTTGTGTCAGTCATGTTGCCAGAGCCAATCAGTAGAACGAGAAATGGTTTCAGTGATAAATACGTAAAAAGTAATGGTCTATGTGTGAGAAATATGTAAAAGACATGAAAAGGCAAATAAATGTATTGTCAGCAACCTTCTGTCAGTTTTAAGGTAAAATACTGATGACGTTGTTAAGAAAATGAATAAGATAGTGATGATAAAACCCTGAAAGTGGTTTTAATACCAGCACAACAAAAAAAAAAGCATTGTAAAAGCACACAATCATCAAACTCCATGATGGAGAGCACATTGGTGTTGCTCCTGAGATCCTACAAACTTATTATCGATCCTGTGTTGAATCTGTTCTTACCATTTCTTTTAGTGCTGGTATGGGAGTTTGAGTTTGCGATGTAAAAATGTGCTAAATGATGTTGTGAGTGTGTGTAGTAAAGTTGTGGGTGCAAGACAAACCAGTTTTGAAAGCGTTGTACGACAGAAGAGTGCTGAACAAAGCCAGACAGATAGCCAGTGATGATAGCCATGTCCTGGCTAAGCATTATGAACTGTTACCATCAGAACGCCGGTACAGAACCTTGAGAGTGAAAACAAGAGCTCAAAAAAACTTTTATTCCCCAGTCAATCCATCTTTTAAATCAGTAACCTTTATCAAGCAAAACTTCTTTTTTACCTATGAATTCTGAATTTGTATTAGGTGAGAATGCGCATGTGCATGTTTGTGTGCGCATGCGTGTGCACATGTGAGTGTATGTTTGTATTTGTGTTTATATGCATGTATGTGTGTGTATTGTATGCGCATGTGTGTGCGCGCGAGGGCGTGCACGTGTGTGTGATGAGCAGGGATGGATGGATACCTGTCTGTGAGTGTGGGGATGTTTGTGCAAACTTGTGTATGTGCATGGGTGCATTTCTGGGACTGTAAATGTGTCATATGATGTCATTTATACACAAATTTGTTTGATTTAATTGTTAAATTTACATTTATAACCATTTTTATTGTGATTTTTTTACATTTATGATATACAATGTAAACGATGTGATTATGTATGAATGTGCAATATAAATGATATGTATAATATAATGTGCAATGAGTTTATGAAATGATTATGTTCTGTGATGTTATTTTTTTACGTTTTTGTGTGGGTCGGTTTCTAGTGATGTGTTTTTTGTGTGAAGTGCACCTGGACCAAATTTCTCATGATGAGATAATAAAGTGTCTTTTATCTTATCTTATCTTATCTTATCTATCTATCTCATCTCATCTCATCTCATCTCATCTCATCTCATCTCATCTCATCTATCATCTTATCTTATCTTATAACAAAACACTCGATGAGGCTAATGATTTTGTTTTAAAGTGATTAAAGAAGTCAGAGCATGCAAGAAAAATATCTTTAAAAAAAGATAGATAGATTTAGATAGATAGATAGATAGATAGATAGATAGATAGATAGATAGATAGATATGTTACAGTTCTGCTTGCTCCTCTATTCATGCGTTCTTGGGGCTTACATTGACTACAGAATATCACTTTCAAGCTTTTACACACATACATCTCAATTTGACAGCAACAGGAAGACAGAAAAGAGAAGAAGAGGATGTCAGCCCTCACCAAAAGTAAGTCCGAGGCCTGTATGTGCAGAAGGGCGTCCGCGCACGGTGATGTTGACAGCAAAGTAGAAACTGATGCTTCTTGTGTGCCACTTCACCATCCATCTGTACCTAAACACAGTGGATAGTGAAATAGACTCTCTCTCTCTCTACTCTCTCTCTCTCTCTCTCTCTCTCTCTCTCTCTCTCTCTCTCTCTCTCTCTCTCTCTCTCTCTCTCCATTTACTTGTTTAAAGCGCTGAAGTTACGAACTGTTCTTGTTTATAAATGTTTCGGTTGAATCAGTTTTGACCGTTAAAATTTGAAAGATTTCCCGATGCATCCCTTCGTGAAATCTCTCTCTCTCTCTCTCTCTCTCTCTCTCTCTCTCTCTCTCTCTCTCTCTCTCTCTCTCTCTCTCTCTCTCTCTCTGTTGGGGTCATGGACAAGATGGCGACAAATGAACAGCGTGTGTGAAAGCTCTGTCGTTATATGCAGGTTTAGGTTGAAATATTAACTACAGAAACAATTCTCTATATATCAGGTGATTTATATTCGATTATGTTTTGATGTGGTATAAGGAAAGAAGGTGACTGAAGTCAGTGGAGAGTCCGAATTCGATTTCTGTGTGCCTCAGTCAAAGCGGTGAAGTCTGGATAATGTCCGTATTCCAAGGTCAAGGTCTGAACAACACACATGGCGGCGTGCCATGGTCTGCCCCCTTGGATCGTGCTGTTTGTCGATGGCCATCAATCATTGAAACATCAATTACATTAATTTTGCTGTATTTGACCACTGGATTTATTTACCTATGTTTCTTGAACACAAAAGGGACATGCTCTGGTACAAGAACTCACTTCTGTCGTCATAGTGAAGCAGGCCGGCACCAGATATATCCAGATGTATCAGCTTTCCCAATACGTTCATCACTGCAGCTTTCCCAATGCGTTTCATCATTGCAGCTTTCCCAATACGTTCATCACTGCAGCTTTCCCAATACGTTCATCACTGCAGCTTTCCCAATACATTCGTCACTGCAGTTTTCCCAATACGTTCATCACTGTTAAAGACATTGATGTACAGGCATTGAGTTTTTGAAGGGTACGATCGCATCGCGGCTTAAAGTGGAATGAAACAGCAGATAATCTGGTTAAACAGGGATGTGTAGGAAATGTTCAGCCTACTTCTGAATGCCCTTTGAAACTATTCATGAGTGAATACGTCATGTGTTGAGAAACTGTATGCATAACAGATATTTCACTAGGAAGTCACCTGAACTACCTTCCTGCCCAAGATCTTTAGCACAGATAATTAACTTAGGTTAAACACATGGAACACAAACGTCTCCCCTGATGTAAGGTGTGTTTGTCAGGGAAACATTTCTGTTCATCATATACTACTAGACTGCCCAATTTTAACAGGGTGATACAAATTAAAAGGTATAGATACCGCATATTTTGAAAGCATTGGCCATATTTTATATGACACATGTATTACGGACATTGCACACGTTATTACCTAGTCAAACTTGGGCAGATTGTTGTTGTTGTTGTTTTGTAAGTATTTTCAGGAGTATTCTTAGTGGAGTGTCTAGATTCTAATATGTGAACAAGGGAGGTGAGGGGAAAACGACCAGAGAAAGTATGTTCGACATTCTCAGTGATCTCTGTTGCCTTTCATTATCGTCTTATACCATCAATGATGACCTGACGTTAAAACAACCACTGAACTTATTCGAACACCCCATCCCTGCTGTCCATGCTCTCAATACCACGTCCTCCTCAGTGGTAATGTTGAGAAGAACTCAAGCCCTCATCGTCGTTGGGGGGGGGGGGGGGGGGGGGGGTCATGAAAATGTGCAAGAGGTCATCAGTGAAGATCTGGCCAGTTTTTCTCTCTGATGCTGTCAGAAACATTCTCGATGCGATCAGGCAGGAGAGTGAACATCAAACAGAACACAATGCTATGGGATCAGAAAAGAATTTGATGAAATCAAAACTGAACTCAGAATGTAAAACAGCAGTGTACAGAGATCAGTCAAGGATGTGATGGCCTGGTGCAAGAAATTACCAGACTGTCGTCAGCAGTGCCAGAGCTAATGGTACAGTTGGTAGAGCTGAACACAGTGGCAAACACTGCCAAGGAAGACGCAAAAACACTGCCCCATACTGTGCAAGCTCTCTGAAAGGACATAAAGGCTATGGTCACAGAAACTGACTTGCTTGACAGCTTTTCTTCAGGCGTGATAGCCTGCGAATGTTCAGCATGCCTAACTACACGAAAATCTGGACTTTAAGTCTGGCGCCACTTCGGTGCTGCCAGTTTTGAATGGTGTAGATAGCAACAGGTAAGGTACTGTTTCTTATAGCCCAGCCGACCGCAAGTGGCCATATGAGGGCTGTCACTCCATTGAAGTCAACTCACAAGTAGATGGCAACAAGACATAGACAAAGGAGGATATTATTCACGCACATCGTATGCTTCAGGCTAGAATGCATGAACTCAGACCAGTGACAGTCAAATTAAGACAGTGGAAAGACAATACGTACATTCACACTAAGACAACAGGGGGGGGGGGGGGGGTAGAGAGAGAAGAAGGAGCACTTGCTGCCAATGACAGCACGAAGGCAGGCCGGTGTTGAAGTTCAGGCCAGAGAGGATGACAGGTCAGTGTGTCTGGTTACGGGACAGCTGACCACTGGGGCAAGGAAACCAGATCCACAGGCATACACTTTTGATGACAGCAGGAGGGATGATGACGACAAGCATGACCGTTAAATATCAGGTTTTCCTCCGTGCAGGGACAGGCTGACACGCGTGACCTGTCCACAGTACGAGGTCAGCCTTGCAGGTGCGACCACCACAGTGGACAGGCCACAGTGGACAGGCTGTACGCCGAAAGTTAATGCGCCAAGGCCTTGCTTAAGGAGTGGAGTATTTATAGACTGGCGCAATGAGATTGCTTTGAGAATTTTTGTTGAGTCTGAAAGTTGCTTACATTGTTTTTGAGAATTTTCATTGTGTCTGGAAGTAGATTCTCCTCAGTTTTTTCCTCCATATGTTTCATACACCAAGGGACAAGCCAGGTGGTTCCAAGCAGACAGACTGACATCAAAGGAACGGGATCTTTTTGGGAAAACCACCAGGCACAAAGACTGGGTCACGTGTGAGTGCAACGGCTGAAATGTATTGTCAGCTAAGGGGAAGGTTATGTATTTGAAGACTGTGATTTCATCAGTGAATCCCCCTCCCCCCTCCTTTCCCCCCCCCCCCCCCCCCCCCCCCCCACCCCCCCAAAAAAGATGGGGAATATTTAGCGGGGAGTTGTCCTTTTGATCAATTACCAGTGAAACATTAGATGCCTGCTCAAATTCATGGTAGGCTACAAAACGTTCAGTGGTTAATACAGTGTTTCAGTGCAAGATCCTCATTGTGATGTGTGGCCACATGGATCATATAGTGTTTAGTGTAAGATCATCATCATGGTGTGTGGCCACATGGATCATAATATAGTGTTTTAGTGCAAGATCCTAATTGAGGTGTGTGGCCACATGGATCATAATATAGTGTTTTAGTGCAAGATCCTAATTGAGGTGTGTGGCCACATGGATCATATAGTGTTTTAGTGTAAGATCCTCATCGTGGGTGTGTGGCCACATGGATCATAATATAGTGTTTTAGTGCAAGATCCTAATTGAGGTGTGTGGCCACATGGATCATAATATAGTGTTTTAGTGCAAGATCCTAATTGAGGTGTGTGGCCACATGGATCATAATATAGTGTTTTAGTGCAAGATCCTAATTGAGGTGTGTGGCCACATGGATCATAATATAGTGTTTTAGTGCAAGATCCTCATTGTGTGGTGTGTGGCCACATGGGACATAATATAGTGTTTTAGTGTAAGATCCTCTTGTGGCCACATGAATGATGTAGTGTTTCAGTGCAAAATCCTCATTGCGGCGTGTGGCCACATTCTGATGCTGGGTCGTGGTCGAATTCTATCCCAAGAGATGTCAGTGTCAGCGACAGTGGTCGTTAGTTTCGTGATGCACGTGGTAGTGAAGTTGGCCTGAATAGAACACAACAATGCTTGCATAGTTATCTACGTGCTAGTGACAGCAGACGCGGTTTTATGACAGACAGTAATTTTCGTTCTTTTGATAAATGACATGAGTAAAAATCGCCAGGCATCTGGCTTTTCCTTCTCCATCATAACGTTGAAAACTTTTGTTTGATCAATTCAATGTTTCAAAGGAAAATATGTTGTTCGTTTGATTTTGTGTGTTTCAAGAAAACAGAGACTTGTGGGTAATTTCAAACTTAACAATATCTTTCAAAATTCCATCCAATTTACAGCTCTTTGCAAGAAACTCGCGCGATTGAAACTCAGCTGGGTTTTTCTTTTCTTTGTGGAGATATACATGTCAAAAGTTTGTGGAAAAAATAAACTGGAATTTGAAAATGCTGTTGTTGCTGCCCCCTTTTTTCCCATCTTGGGACGTGTCATGGCTGAGATTCGAACCCATGGCGCTCTGGACATGCTCATTTTCCACTTAATGACTCGCACTCTAACCATTGAGCCACTGGGGCACCTGATATTTGTAGGGAAAGTTAAGCTTTATGAAGTTCACTTTTGTTCCTCCTTGACCAGATCCAGCTTGAATACCTCTCTCTGCCATTTCTGCCATTGCTTTCAGGGCTCTGTTTTTTTTTCCCTCCCTGCAACTGAGTGCTTTCATGAGGCTGTATGCAGACGTTCCTACAAACCCCCTAGCTCCAATTTCTGCAGTGAGGACTTTGACCTGATAGCCTTCTCTCCTCAGGCTGTTTGCCAGATCAGCTTACTTTTCAGTCTTGTAGATTTGAGCTGCCTCCATTCTGTTCTCATATGGCACCGTGAGCTCGATCATGATCAGCTGCTTGGTTGACTGAGAGTGGACTACTATGTCTGGTCTCATGCCACTCTTGCTGATATTCTCTGGGTGACTCTTCCATTCTGGGAGGTCTGCAGTGCACTCCCAGTCATCTGCCCCGTCCAGCAGACTCTGCCTGCATGTTCCGAGTGGCACTGTTGTTCTTGGCCATGATTCGCTGCCTCCTGCCATGAAGAATGTTGCAGGTGCTTTGGAGTCCTGATTTTCCCTTTTGTGTGTTGGTGCTAGCCCAGACTACTTGTACAATCTCTCTTGAGCACTTGGTTGTGCCTCCATGTGTACCTTCCTTGAGCCCAGGGCTACTTTACATGAGCTTAGGACATGCTCCACTTTGTTTTTTCATGGCAGAGGGGGCATGAAGGATCGTCTGTTTTTCCCCACTTCACCAGGTTTGAATTTGAGGGCAGAAGGGTCATATGCAGATCTGAGAATGAAGCTGATCCTGAGAGGGGCCATGTGCCAAATGTCATTCCAAGTGAGACTTCTTTGGAGTGCATTCTCCCATGTTGTCCATTGCCCTTGCTGGCTCTGCTGGACTTTTTGGAGGGTTTTTTTTTTTGTCTCCTTCTTTTCTCATCTCCTGAATCATCATGTCTCCTTTGGCTTTTCCTTTTGCCTTTGGTCACCATTCAGTTTTGGTCACCCCCAGTCCTTATCTGTTGGCCTGTGTGTGTCCTGTTATTTCTCTGATCTTGAGACTTTCTTTTGCAGAATCCATCGCCCCTTGAACTTTCCATTTTCTGCCTGTCTTCAGCTGGGGCTTGATTGCTTCTACCACCTTGTCTCCTGAGTCCTCCAGCATGCTTTGAAGTCTGATCTTCCCTGCCTTGTATTCCTCCAGGATGGATTTCAGTGGTAATTTCAGCTTTGCTTGGCGACAGTATAGCGCTATGTTAGTCAGACAGGGTGGGACACCAAGCCATTTCCTTGCGAACTTGTTAATTTTTGCTTCCATTGCCTCCACTATGCTGGTGCAGATGTCGTATATCATCAGAGGCATAGGAGCTTTGGTATCAGCATGAACTGCAGACACCAGACCTTGTATTTGCCAGGGAGCCCACACTGGTCAATGGTCTCCAAGCCTTCTTCCGACATCTATTTGGTTTCTTTTTGCTCTTTGTGTGTCTTTCAGCGTATCATCATACCATCTTCCAAGGCTCTTGACTGGCTCTTCTGTGACTGTTGGAATGGCCTGGTTGGCAACACTGAAGACCACAGATTCGGACACTTTTCCTTTCATCAGTGAGAGATTCCGTGATTTCTTTGGCTTGAACTTCATTCTGGATGAGGCAACTATGTCGTCCAGTCTCTCCCAGCACATGATGTGTCTAGTCGTCTTCTCTGATGAAATCACTGTAGTGTCATCCATGAAGGCCTTTAAAAGGGGGCATCTTGTGTCCATCGCCAAGGTCTGTTTGTCTTGCGTTGCTTGTTGCTGCTTTCAAGATGACTTCTATTGCCAACACGAACAGTATTGGGGAAATTGCACAGCCCTTTGCAATGCCCACTTGAAAGTTGATCCAATCTGTTGTGTACTCCTTGGTAGAGAACCGCATTGAGAAGCCATTGAAGTACTTCTTGAGCATGTCGTGGATGTTCTTTGCACAACTGTATCATCTCATGGGGTACAGATCCATATGCGTTTGCCAGATCAAGCCACACTACGTCCAGGTCTGTCTTTTCTGTTTTTGCTCTTTGGATTGCGTTCCAGATCATTGTGTTGTTCTACACAGCCAGCCACGCCTGGGATGCCACCTTTCTGGACTGACACATCCAAGTACTTGTTTTCCATGAGGTACTTGGTCAGCCTTGCTGCCATGACAGAGAAGATTTTCCCTTCGACGTTCAGTAGTAATATTGGCCTAAACTGGCTGATGTCACTTGAGTTTTGCTCTTTGGGGATGTACGCACCATCTGCCGTCATCCACTGGCCGCTGATCTTCTGGTTTCTCCAAGCTGATCGCAGCAGTCTGTGGAGCCACTCCAGCACCTTGGGACATTTCTTGTACAGCTGGTAAGGTGTTCCGTTTGGCCCTGGTGATGATTTGGCTCTGGCTTTGTCGACCACCTTCTTGATTTCCGCCAACGTTGGTGGCTTGTCATTGAACTGTCCCTCAGGGTTGGTTGGCCACACCAGACCTTGAATGTCGAGTGGTGCTTTGCTCTGTGAGTCAGAGTATGTTTTCCTCAGATGCTGCTCAAGAACTCCTTTGTCCACACTTACGATCCCAGATTTTGGCTGCTCAAACAGTGTTCTGGCAAACTGGAAGGGGTCTCTGAAGAAGTGCTCTTGTGTCTTCATCTTTTTGCTCTTCCTCTTCCTCGCAGATTTCGCTTTGCTGAGGGTGCTGTGTGTTTTGCTTTCAGGTCTTTCCAGAGTTTTTTTTCCAAGCCTTGTTTTTCAGCTGGCAGTGCAGTCTTCATTTGCTTCTTGAGTTTTTTTCTTTTGGACCCTGATCTTGTCCATCTCTTCTTGGTGTCTGGATTTCTTTGGAGGTGTTTTTCTCTTTGGGGAGGTTTGCTCCATAGGCGTCTCTACATGTGGCATACACAATGTCCCCATATATGGTTAGTTTGTGTTCCAGGGTGCTTTTTCCTATCAGTGCATCGAGTTTTTGGACGATTGTTGCATCCAGTTTCTCCCAATCTTCAGTTTCGTTTGCTCGCGGCAGGTTGAGTTTCAGGCGCCTGGCATCGAGGGCCTGTGCAAATTCCTCATCCGAGCCAACAGCGTGGATGTCCTTGGCACTTTGATTTAAATCCTGGCCTTGGTCTTCCGACGTCTTACCTGCTGACGCAGTGCGCTGTTGTTCATCCAGATGAACATCAACACATACCCGACTGCCAGCAAAAACCTTTCTTCAGTCTCCCTTCGGGTCTGTGGAAGTGTTGCTTGGCCGGTAGCTGTGCGGAGACTTTAGGGAAATCTGCGCTCACCTGACTTACACAAAACGCAGGTGCGAAGCAGTCAGGTAAACAGGTCAACCGGTTTTACAGGTTTCCCTGTTCCGGTCAACGTGTCCCCAAAATTTGGGACCGGACGAAATACGGTCCGTCACAAAGATATTAGAACATTTTGCTGCTGGGCTCTGGAATTTGTTTCCAATCAGTGTTGATTGCTTGACTTGCTATTCCGTGTGATTTTCTGGCAGTCTGTACACCGTATTTGTACTGGTGTGCGGCTTGTATGTGTCCACCTCAGTTGGGTGGGGCCGAAAGCGACATGACGTGAACTTTTGACCCTTGCCTTTGTTCAAGTCTGAATTCCACAGAATCTGTTGGACATCAAGACTCATTCCTGTCTAACGACGGGAGTGGTGTTACTGAAATTAGATACACTGGACCAAGTATGTTTTTTTTGGCATTACGTCAGAATCCAGACAACTCAAGTGCTACACCTTTTTTTTTTTTTACAAATCAAAACAGAAAAATGAATGGATGTGCCGATATAGATTAAGGTTATCCTTTTCGGTCCACCTTTCATCACCAGAAGTCCTTACTTCCCTCTACAGAAAGAAGTAAAGAATGTTTCCATTATCTCCGAAAGCTTTCTGTTGGGATGACAAATTAGCGAAAAGTGGCTCTTGGAACGAGAAAAAGTTGATTGGGTCCATAATACTCAGTTACGTCCTTACACTTTTTTCTGTTGGAAGTTGTGGTATGCGTGTTCCACAGTAATCTGTTTTCAATGTTATGCCAAAGACTGGACTATCGGATGACTGATTCAATGAAGTTCCAAATCGCATACGCACGCGCATTTTCTCTCACAATAAGTAAGATTTGTTTTAATCTATAATGATAGTAAAACATTGTTAGTGATTACAGGGAAATGTATATTGAAAACTGAGTCTGAAAATAATATACTACATTACAATTATAAAGCACACGCCTTATCAAAAGCTCTGTTCTTCAGTATTGTAGAATTGCATATGAAGAGTTTACAGAATTACACAGTTACAAATATCACTAAGTGAGCATAAGCTTATGAAGCAGTTCAAGTGGAAACCATCTAGCTGCACATAGAGCTTTTTATACTTTAATATTTCAGTCGCACACTCACATTGCCGGGCGAAAACTGTCAGTAGACTGCATACCAATGTAAATGTCTGCGTCTTCAATCACCTGCAGAACATCCATGACGTCATTCCATTCCCGTGGGGTTTCCAGGGTCGCCAGATGAGCTTCACGTAAACGACACTGATCCTTTGCCTCATGCCACGTCAGAGAATACCCCGGAATGACATACTCATAACAAGCACTGGCAACAGAAAACTCGCCTTCACCACAGTGAGATTTATCAGTGTATAGGCATGCATCTTCGTCCTGTCCCTCTAAACACTCAGTCACTAAATTTGCAGGGAAAGTGTTGCTGGAAATCTATCCACCGTGGCACGGAACAATTCCACACGTGACCATGTTGTGAAGGACTGGATGATGATTGGTTGTGGTGGGAATATAGCATACGGTGACCAGTGTTTCCGAACAGAGGATTGTATGTACTTCCAGTAAAACGCACGCGAATTGACAAACCGTGCATTATGAAAGGAGGACGGCGTTCTGCGTCATAGGAGGACCAGAACCGGTAATGCTGTGTGTCATACGAAGTTTTGAGGTAAAGACCAATCATTAAGACTTTGTTACATAGGGAAGAACAGGTCAGTATGGACTTGGGAAAACTGACCATAGAATAGTGATCTGAAGGCATTGAAATGTCAGTTTGAATGTCCATGCCCGTCAGGTAAGTGTAGTGCGTACCCCAATACCATGTTTGCACATATCCTGCGAAAAGTTTATTGCAAAAAGTTACTAAATGCTTTAACTTGTCAAGCATCTATATTAATAAAAGAATGATAAATGTTTTAAATGGTGTTAAGGATCAAATGCTCGGTTCAGAAATACCTTAAATGGTGTTAAGGATCAAATGCTCGGTTCAGAAATACCTCATGCCCCTATATCTCCTGCCAGTGTGATTGTTTTACATCAATGTGACTGGCTACTGAAGTCTTTCATCGTGGCTAAGAACTGAGCACATTCGAATGTTGCGTGTAGAATGTTGGTGAGGTCTTTCCGTCTCTCGATCCAGAGGCATCCTGTCCCCTAGCCACAGGTTTGATTTGTTCCACACGTAATTTGTCTATATTAATGTGTGATACTTTTGCGGTATTTGGGCTAATCACGTGTTTGGCTATAGTTAAGAACTGAATACACGGGAACATCGTGTGTTTGGTGTGTTTGGCTATAGTTAAGAACTGAATACACGGGAACATCGTGTGTTTGGTGTGTTTGGCTATAGTTAAGAACTGAATACACGGGAACATCGTGTGTTTGGTGTGTTTGGCTATAGTTAAGAACTGAATGAATACACTGGAACATCGTGTGTTTGGTGTGTTTGGCTACAGTTAAGACCTGAATACACGGAAAAAATAGTGTGTTTGGTGTTGAGAAGGGGGAGCTCTGGTTTCGTCTAAACTTAACCTCCCCCCCCCCCCCACCCCTCCCCCACCGAAACCCTTCTTGCGCAAGTTTGATTTTTTTTCATGATTTTTTTTTTTTTTTTTGCAATATTTGGGCTACTCAAGTGTCTGATTATAATTCTGGTTCAGAACTGACCACATTGGAACATTGTGTATTGTGGGGGGGGGGGGGGTTTGTTTTGTTTTGTTTTGTTTTGTTTTGTTTTGTTTTGTTTTTTTGTTTTGTTTTGTTTGTTTTTTGTTTGTTTGTTTGTTTTTTTTTGGGGGGGGCCGGAGGGGGAAGTTTGGCGGGTGGAGGAGGCTTGACTTGGTCCTGAAATAAACGCACTTGCATCTCCTGCAAGTGTGATTATTTAACATGAATGGTACACTTTGCAATATTTTGACTATTTGAGTGTTTAACTTTTGTTCTGAAAAAAGCGCTCTGGAACATTATGTCCTGAGTGTGGGGAGGGAAGCTCGAGCTTGCTCTAAAAACTACCCTTACCCCCTCCTTCCTTTGTAGTTACCTTTGTTTTACCTCAGTGTGACACTCTGCAATGTTTTGGGCCACTCAAGTGTTTCATATGGTTTAACACTGAGAACAACGGAATGGATCGGTGTTGGGAAGGGAGGGTGAGATCTGATGGTTCAAAAAGACACCCCTTCCCACAAGCGTGATTGTTTACAAACTTGTAACACTTTGCTGATGAAGGTGTGGTGTTCTTCGAGGGTCTCTTGCATGATCTCTCTCCAGAATGATGTTGAAAAGGACTGGAGATAGTAGACACCCTTGCCTGACTCCCGACTGTGGTCGGGAAGAACTGGCCCTGCTGGCTGTTGAGAAGTATTGTTGTGCTGCTGGAGTGTTCGTAGAGGGCCTGGATGACTTGGACGAGCCTCTCTTCAATGTGAAAATCTCTGAGACCCTGCTATAGGCCGTTGTGCCACACCCGGTTGAATGCCTTCTTAAAGTCAATGAAGTTGTGGAAGAGGTCCTTTTGGTGTTGTAGATGCTTTTCAATCAGGACTCGGCAGTTGAAAATTTGTTCCACAGTGCTCCGCCCTCTTGTAAAACCTGCTGTTCTTCTGATAGCAGTTCCTCAGCCTTGGATTTCAGTCGGTTGAGGATGATGCGAAGCATGACTTTGCTGGGGTGGCTGATCAGACTTATAGTCCTGGAATTTTGGCATTGTTTGAGGCTGCCTTTCTTGGGTAAAGGAATCACCAATGACTGGGTGTCACTCTATTGGCCACTTCTTTTCTGTCCAGATCTTCTGACAAAGCATTGTAATCTCCAGTCCTTTTCAACATCTTTCTGGAGAGAATCATGCAAGAGCCCCTCGAAGAACACCACACCTCCATCAGCATTGGCGGCAGGCTGGTCTGCAACCTTCGTTTCGCAGACGATATCGACCCATGGGGGGCAGCAACACCGAGCTCCAGGATCTCACAAACTTGTCAGAAGAGCAAGTGCCTACGGCATGGAGGTCAGCACAGAGAAGTCAAAGGTCATGGTCAACAGCACGACTAACAGCAGTGCTAACATAACCATGAATGGTGAACCCCTGGAAGAAGTGACCAGCTTCAGGTACTTGGGAGCAACCCTGTCCAAAGATGGCACCTGCACAGCAGAAATCCCGTTCAGGATCAGCTCCACATCAGCAGCGATGGCCAGACTGAACAGAGTGTGGAAGAGCAACATCAAATTCCACACAACATTCCGGCTCTACAAGTCACTAGTGGTCTCCATCTTCTTATATGGTTGCGAGACATGAACACTGATGGCCGAAACAGAAAGAAGAAATCAGGCGTTTGAGACCAGGTGCCTGAGGAAACTACTCCGCATCTCCTACAAAGAACACAAGGCCAACGATTATATGCGGAACCTGGTCACTAACCTAGTTGGGCCCCACGAACCACTTCTGGCAACCGTCAACGGACGGAAGATGGCATGGTTTGGTCACATCATTCGTCACAACACCCTCTCCAAAACCATCATTCAAGGTACCGTTGAAGGAGGGCGCAGACGAGGACGGCAGAGAAAGAGCTGGTCCGACAATATAAAGGGCTGGACCAAAATGACCATGCCAGATCTCCTCAAGACAGCCACCAACAGAAGAGCCTGGGAGAGAAACGGCGGCTGCCTCATCACGTCCCCCCCCCCCCCCCCCCCCAAAACGACCCCAGCGGTCAGGGGAATGACTGACTGACTGAACACTTTGCAGTATTCGGGCACTGAAGTGTTTCAAAATGTGGTTAAAATGCTCAGTGCGTGAGAACACTGTGTATCGAATGTGGAGGGAGAGGGATCCTTCTGGTTCCATCCAGATATACCCCCTGCCTCTCATGTAAATGGGATTGTTTTATGTTAACATAGCACTTTTCAATATTTGGGTAACTGAAACTTGTCACTGTGGTTAAGAACTGAGCACACTGGACCATTATGTTCATGATGTTTGAGGGGAGGCGTAGTTCCCAGTTGTGATTGTTTTACAAGAACGTGACAATTTGCAATGCCAGGCTTCTCGGGTGTTTCAGTAGGCTTAAAATCTGAGCCATTTCCAACAGTGCATATTGACTGTTGAGTGGGGGGGTGGAGTTGCTACCTCCCCCACCCCCCCTCCTCCGCTTTCATCCTCGCTCTTCCCCAATAGTCATTGTTTTTCATGGACTGACGCGTTTTTTTTTTTTGCTGCTCAAGTGGTTCACTATGGTTAAGAAATCAGCTCGTTGGATCGTGGTATATTGGGGGTTTGAGGGGGAGGAGGGGGGACGTGGTTCTGACTTGGTCATGGAATTCATCCATCCTTCCTGTTCCTTCCCGGAATTGTAGTTCTTTTTACCTCAAGGTGATAGGTTGCAGCATCTGCGCTATTCACGTGTTGTATATTGTGAAGGACAAGTGTGTGTGTGTGTGTGTGTGTGTGTGTGTGTGTGTGTGTGTGTGTGTGTGTGTGTGTGTGTGTGTGTGTGACAGAGACAGAGAGATAGGGATGGAGAGTCAGTTTACACGCACTGACCAGACTTTTCAGAAAGAGTTTTCTTGTCAAGGCGACGTCTAAGGAGCAGTCGAGATTTATACTCCATTTGTATATCCAAAGTATCGTTTCTCAGCTATTTCTTGCTTGTAAAGGAACCTAAATGACAGACACTTCAGAGAAAGCACCTTGTTCAGTCGTTTCACGTGCTCACATCCCAAGATGACACCGTCTCTTGTAGTTATGGTCACCAGCAGTTTTCTCACAGTTTTACTTCATCCTCCTCTTGATCGTCAACTGCACGTGGTGTTTGATCACCATCAAATCCTTAGCCTTGAGCGCAAAAGAGCACACGGCATTAGTGTAACAGGTTTGTGCTTTTGCTCTTTGAACACAAACGCTGAAATGGTACCTTTCTTATTTCATGGACATCCCCCACCGTGCCATTTAATAAACATTGCCATATGTCTATTGATGAGGTCGTTTTTTGAAACGAGTGATACGACAGTCTGTCACCAGATGAACAAACTGCAAAATATTACCCTATGACGAACTTTCATGTCAATGAACACACCTCAGAACATTCAAACATTGATTAAACATAGAATAGAAAACCTTTGATAAAGAGAAGAATGATAGCCATATGATTGATGAGGAGGACTTACTGTAAGCAGGCGGTCAAGAACACATTGGTGTTGTAGGCTATCGCCCAGTCTACAATGAAAACTCGTAAGGAAAATGTTATCTTCCAATCAAAATCAAAATCCCAAACGAGAAACACACACACACACACACACACACACACACACACACACACACACACACACATACACACACACAGAGCCAGACGTAGAGACAGACAGGGGGAGGTGCTGAACGCAGTTACGTCATTCCCTGAAGATGATTACCCAGTGGTGGTGATGTCAGTAGGACATCACTTCGTATGCTTCACTGCTGACGAAGGCTCACGCACGCTGACGTCTAAACAATGATTGTCGATAGCATGAGGGGAGGGTGGGGGGTGAGTAGATGATTCCCTCCACATGTTGGATCAGAACAGGCACTACTGAACGCCACCGAAGTGACTCAGCAGCAGTGCGGTGTCTCCTCTGGTGGGTTACCTTACAACGACTGGCTATTGACTGCATCCTATGGATTGCCAGTGTCGGTGCTGTGGTGAGATGGGTCAGGCTGTGTGGCTGTGTACGTGGGGCTGGCATGAGTGGCGTGGGGCCAGTGCCACTGAAGTGGCACAGAACAGGAGACTGTCATAAAAAAGAATACTTGACAATGCCTTATTAACACTACTTGAGGTGACCTTGCTGTGGTATGATACACGAATTTCTGGCTGGTCTCTGCTAAATACCTATCATCTCTAAGTCCATGTCTGCCCCTTCTTCTGTGTTGGTTTGATGCTTATGCCAAAGTTTTGTCGTAGTGTCATATGAACAGTTAATTGATTGCCTTGGAGCTCAGCATTTGTCGTAGTGTCATATGAACAGTTAATTGATTGCCTTGGAGCTCAGCATTTGTCGTAGTGTCATATAAACAGTTAATCGATTGCCTTGGAGCTCAGCATTTGTCGTAGTGTCATATGAACAGTTAATCGATTGCCTTGGAGCTCAGCATTTGTCGTGGTGTCATATGAACAGTTAATCGATTGCCTTGGAGCTCAGCATTTGTCGTGGTGTCATATGAACAGTTAATCGATTGCCTTGGAGCTCAGCATTTGTCGTAGTGTCATATGAACAGTTAATCGATTGCCTTGGAGCTCAGCATTTGTCGTAGTGTCATATGAACAGTTAATCGATTGCCTTGGAGCTCAGCATTTGTCGTAGTGTCATATGAACAGTTAATCGATTGCCTTGGAGTTCAGCATTTTGTCGTAGTGTCATATGAACAGTTAATCGATTGCCTTGGAGCTCAGCATTTGTCGTAGTGTCATATGAACAGTTAATCGATTGCCTTGGAGCTCAGCATTTGTCGTAGTGTCATATGAACAGTTAATTGATTGCCTTGGAGCTCAGCATTTGGCCCTGCATGTGTTGGGACAGTAGAGATAAAGGGATGGGGTTGTCTGTACCATAACCAAATGAAGACATAGACACATTCAATTAGATTTTTTTAATTGAAATTCCCCCACCCCACCCCATCCCCCGAAAAAAAAAAAACGGAGATTTAAAGAGCTGTATACAAATATTTTGATTTGGGATTACGCTTTTCTGGGAAGAAAATCCGTGAATTATTACAGTTCATAAGATTAGATAACAAAGATATGATAATACAAAAATAAATTGTCAGTATCTCAAAAAAAAGGAATTACATCAGGGAAAATCACTATCACACTAATGTAAATGGACAGAACATCAATTATATATAAAACCAGTGATAAACATAATCATCAGATCATAAAAAACAAAAAAATCTCGAAAGATTCATGCACACATTGTAAAATCATAGTACCTCTAAAACATTGTTCGTTCGTTCGTTTGTTTGTTTGTTTGTTTTTTGTTGTCGTTGTTGTTGTTTAAGTAATAGGATACATAACACCAAGGAATTCACACTCAAAGGTACACTGGATATCTTTTTATTTCAACAATTAAAACATATATTTAAGTGTACACACTGTATCTGTTTTCATCATTTATGTCCAATGTTCTTTCACTTTATCGAGGAGATGGCATGTACGTAACTTTGTGGACTACACTTATGGTCAAGAAAGTAACCCAGCTATTCTTTGATTTCAAAACCATACACATGTACACGACGTAGCATCGATCAGCCGCCTAATGTGAGCAGGAAGGGAAACGAGTTGAAAAAACATAATCTTCTAACTCGGCTGCCCACTCCGTCACACACTGGCTGGCCTGCCCGTCAATTTGGGCCATTGATACTACCGCAAAGGCTTTCTTTATGAAATGGTTGGAGGGGTCGTAGCCATCATGCCTCTTGGGCCAACCTAAGTCTCCTTTCCCAAAAGCACACTGTGCTTCCTCCCTCTACTTAAACCATCAAATCACATCCGATACATCAAGCTTGCCCTACCTTTCGGTAATGGTCCTGGAAAATGTTTTCACATAAATGTAATCATTAATTAATCAAAATAGCATTTATAAAGCACCTTGCCAAAGGTTCTAGGTGCTGACAGTTCACACCTCGTGTACGCAATGGGCTGCCAACCTGGGTAGTGCCGACTGAAGAGCTGCTTGCCAGCGCTTCATTCAGTCGTTTATATTGTCATCCAGTCAATATTGTTCACTCAATCTTCTTCTCACCTTCATTCTTTCAATTTCTCGCCATCATGTAATCACCATTAATTTTGTCACTTTCTTACCTTCATTCTTTCAATTTCTCACCATCATGTAATCACCATTAATTTTGTCACTTTCTTACCTTCATTCTTTCAATTTCTCACCACCACGTAATCACCATTAATTTTATCACTTTCTTACCTTCATTCTTTCAATTTCTCACCATCATGTAATCACCATTAATTTTGTCACTTTCTTACCTTCATTCTTTCATTTTTTACCATCATGTAATCACCATTAATTTTGTCACTTTCTCACCTTCATTCTTTCAATTTCTCACCATTATGTAATCACCATTGATTTTGTCACTTTCTCACCTTCATTCTTTCAATTTCTCACCATCATGTAATCACCATTAATTTTGTCACTTTCTTACCTTCATTCTTTTCAATTTCTCGCCACCACGTAATCACCATTAATTTTATCACTTAATTCATGATGATGATTGTTGTTAATGCTTCCAGAAGCCGCGAATGGCCGTGAGACTGGGTGATGATGGTGGTATGGTGACTTTAGGACACTGCTCAATCTGCTCTTTGTCCTCTCGATCCCCAATACTTTGTGGTGAACTGGTCGGCACCACCATCGTCATCAGGGTGTGAAGACCCATGCGCTAGTGCAGAGGAATTGTGGTAAGCTGTTTACACAACTGGCATGATAATCACCAGAAAGGAGTGACTATTCTAGCTCGAGCAGAATATCTGTAGCATGGTCAAACTGGGAAGTAACAAAGTTCGACCAAGCTGAACAGACTCTAAATATAAAGATCCTGGTCGGTCAGCCTTGACAGAGTGGAATCACTGAAGAACTATCTTAGCTGGTAAAAGAATACAGTATTTCTGATACAGAGTGGAATCACCGAAGAACTGTCTTAGCTGATACCAGGATACAGGCTTTCTGATACAGAGTGGAATCACCGAAGAACTATCTTAGCTGGTACTAGGATACAGTTTTTATGATACCGAGTGGAATCACCGAAGAATCATTTTAACTGATACGAGGATACAGTATTTCTGATACAGAGTGGAATCACCGAAGAGCTATCTTAGCTGGTACTAGGATTCCGTATTTCTGATACAGACAGGAGAGCAGCTGCCGGCGGTTCAGACACATCCATGTAGGAATCATGAGTTACAGTTGTGTTGCATGTAGCTCTCTCTCCTTCTCCTCCTCCTTCTTCATCTGTGCTTCATGCAACTGTACCTGTTGGCACTGGATAAGAAGTGTGTGTGTGTGTGTGTGTGTGTGTGTGTGTGTGTGTGTGTGTGTGTGTGTGTGTGTGTAAGTGTGTGTGTGTGTAAGTGTGTGTGTGTGAGTTTCCTCCAGGAAATTCATTGACGAAAAGTGATTCATGCAAAACAGTTCTTAGAGTTGGTATCATCCAATTCAAAAACATTTGTGCGAAAATGAATAGGAAATGAGACAGGGAACAGTACACAATAAGCAAAAAGCAAGTAGGGTAGCTCTTCCTCTCATGATGAAATAAAGACACGCCCATAACTCCGAGGAAATGCTGCATGCGGCACCGAATCGCTAGCAGATATGACAGCACCGAGCACACAGAAACAAACATGAAACTCCAAAAAAAGAAAAAAGGATGTTACAAGCTTGCCTATATACCCTGTACCTGACACACATACACAGCAACAACAACACATTTTTTTTAAAAGTTTTATTCAAGTAAGCAAACAATTCCCACAAATACCAGACTTCATT
>JADBJO010006755.1:65000-77500 GCA_016801955.1 Conus betulinus
AGCGGCAACACTGCTCGTAATAATCATTGTCCACTGCATTTAGTAAACAGACATGGTTCCATCTATCCAGTATATACTTTTGTTACACTACGTATTCTTTATTTCATTTTAGCGAGTGTGAAGTCAGCCATTAGAGAGCTGAGGCTATAAATTTAGTAATGTGTTTCTAATATACTGCTCGCTCTTCTCTGGTTATCATGACTTGCGTGCTTTATTGATTTATTGTGAACATAAATCATTCCTGTCCTACGATTCAGAGTCTTCCATGCTTCTCTGGAAAAGCGCACAGGAGTTGATTTATTGTGGGTTTGGGTCCCATCGTCCAACAGTCGTCGTTTTGCTTTGAGGAGGTGGTGGGGGGGGGGGGGGGGGGGGGGGGGGGGGCGTGGAAGGGGTTACTATGGATAAAAAGAGAAACAAGGGTATTTTGAAGTAGCTATGATTTGATGCACACAACTCTCTAAACAGACACAGACTTGAATCTGGTTTCTGAGTTGTTATGTGTCTCAGGAAACAGATCGCCATGGAAAACAAACGGTGACTCCAAAACAACAAGGGAAGGAACTCTTATACCCTAGTTACAAAGACAAGGAAAAATAACTCTCATTTCAAGGAGCCCGTATGAAGAGTCAGTTCGGAGAGCTCTGATGACGTCACTACAGTTCACGCAAAGTTTTGCTTGTATCAAAACCGTTTTCCTTTTTTTTCCAAAAAAAAAAAAAAATTTTTTTAAGAAAGTTCTGTCTGGCCCACAATGAGCGGAGCTGGACACTTAGAGAGTGTGAGTGTTTTTGTGTCAGTTGGCCTGTGGCAAAGAATAACCATTTGACACAACACAGACTGGGGGAAGGCACACACATGTCCAAGAACCAGCAGGGAACCGCAGACATCACCAGTCAGTCCCACATAGTAAATGAGTGAACAGACACAAAGATAGCAATATCAGACAAAAAGGAGACTCATACTGTTCATTCATCGTGTGAAAAAATGAATCTAAAAAAAAAAAATTAAGAAGTTATTCAACATAAACTGTTCGTATACATGTCAATGTCATTTAAAAAAAAAAAAAAAAAAAAGCCTTCCACATACTTTTTTTCTAGGACGCACATGAGCGTATGCACCATTATTATCCACTGGCACTGACCTTGACCTCCGCTGTGCACGGGTTGCACAGGTGGGTGTTTAGCTTTTTGTTTGTTTGTTTGTTTTAATCAAAGTATTGAAACCGAAACAGTGTAAGTGAGACGATTCGATCCATTCCACAGCAAAATGTTCCCACCTCAACACCACACTGTTAAGTTACAGGGTCAAGGAAAGTTCATGTTCATTAGCGCACACACTGAACAGGGAATCGCTCGTTGGGGTTTTATCGATAGAGCACCGACTGAGTTTCATCTGCAGCACCATGCTATTCTTGAACATCGTAGTGGACGATGACCAAGGTCATTGCACTGAAGAGGACTGGACGGAGTGTGTCCCATGGGCTGTAACTTCCAAAAAGGGGAGATGGAGAGGGGGGGGGGGGGGGGGGGGGGGGGTTTTTTAGTGGAATATGTCATGTCAGCCGTCTGTATAAATCTTTACCGCAGATTTCATTTTTTCATTAATCTATATGTAAGCATTTTTGCCAAACAACAGCTCTCTCTCTCTCTCTCTCTCTCTCTCTCTCTCTCTCTCTCTCTCTCTCTCTCTCTCTCTCTCTCACACACACACACACACACACACACACACACACACACACACACACACACACACACACACGAGTATGAAGTCAGCCACGCACGCACGCACGCACACACACACACACACACACACGCACACACACTCGCGCGCGCGCGCACGCACGCACGCACTCACGCACGCACGCATACCCTTCCCTAGATGGTACAATATAGAAAAGCGACACGATCGTGGCTGGCTTATCGCACAGATGCAGTGGTCTCCCTTTAATCATTCGCTGCTCTTCCCTGCAAGCAATGGCAGGCAGCTTCCCTCACTGAAGTGGAAGGTTGTGGATGATGTTCACGAACTACATCAGCTGCTGTGGAGCCGTGGCTTTGAACGATCGTTTCCCAGCACCATCATGCATCAGCATGACAAAGGCCAGGTACAGAAATGAAATGAAAAGAAACAATGTGGAATTGATGGTGTGTGTTTTAGTAGTCGATGCTGTAATTTAAGATTAGCCGACGAAAAGCCACAAAAATGATGCGTATTAGACTCTTAAACTAAAAAATACCCCGAACGGTTTGAATTTTACGTCTTTTTACGCAAATATTATTTAGTTTTTTGTCAATGTTTACCAACACCACTATTCTGCTCATCGGTGTATATTTAATTATGTACAAATCAGCTCTCTTTTCTATGATCAGAGGAGGTTCTTCCATCAAGCCATCTTTCGTAGAAGTCATGCGCGACTGAGACGTTAACAACATTTGGTGCGAGGGGAGTCGCTTGTTTGTTTTCTTTCCATGTTTGTTTCTTTTTTGTTTTGTGTAATGATCTGTTTGGGGGAGAAAAAGAAACATTCTACAAACCAGTGGTTGTACGTGTTGTTTATTTGTCTCTTTGTCCTCTTATCTGGCCAGTAATGCACAAAAAGTCCACATGCCGGCTGTTGCTTTTCATTTCCCGTGTTGACTTTCGTGTCACGAAGGTCACCAAGCTTCTTGTTCTGCGTTCCCTGGTCATGCTGATCAGATACAGAGTCCCGTGGCTTTGGCACCAACCAACATCACACTCGCTCTGTGGATGACAGCGTGGCAGAAGATACGATGCTGACACAGAAAAATATCTCTCTTCTTTATATGTACCGTCGATCCGGTCCCTGTCCGCGACTTTTTCTGTTCTGCTCTGATTTGTCTGATCGTTTATTGCGGTAATGTCGGGTGAATAGGCCAGTTTTTGGTTTGTTTTTTGCGGTAATGTCGGGTGAATAGGCCAGTTTTGGGGTTTGTTTTTTGTCTTTCCACAAAACATTTTTTGACTTGGCTGCTTAGTAAAACAATGCTCTACCCCAATATCTTTATTTCCATTTATCTAGATTGGTAGGAAACGCAACCTGGATAAACACTTAAAGACATTCCTGGGGAAACTTACAAGGCACAATACAGAAAAGCGACACAACTGTACTAGCTTATTACACAGATACAGTGGTCTCCCTTTAATCATTCACCGCGCTTCCCGACAAGAAATGGCAGAGAGCTTCCTCCGTTGAAGTGGAAGGTTGTGGATGATGTTAACACTCACTTGAACAGCTACAATGAAGAGCAGACTGGGAAAATGGGTAGAAAGTGCCTTAAAGACATAAGCCGCAAAAAGTAAATGTCAACGATAGGAAAGAACGTGTTTGAACCCATGATGAAAGATCCCAACGTGGTTCAAGGGAGGTTATAATGTGCCAACAGTCTGAGTTATTGATCCTGCTCTGTAAGAACTCAAGTAATGTCAGTTGCTGACCTGAGTTTAAAAAAAAAAAAAAGAGTGCAAAGTGGTCTTTACTTTGATCTCCAGAGAGAGACGCTCCCACGAGGTGACGAAACAATGATGTAATCAAGAACTTGCGCTGGGATAAAGAAAAAATATATATAAACAAAACTATAAACAAAATGTAGGCAAACAATTTTTCGGTCGGTTTCAGCGGGATTGCTGCACGCAGGAATGGAAAGTAGAACTAAGAACAAAATGACCGCGCTGCCACACGAAGGAGCCAACGAATTACAAAAACAAACACGACGCGTTTCCACCTGTTGGGTTTTCCTAAGGCAGAACAAACACAACATTCAAAACAAGGAAAACAAAGGTCGAACGGTCACTTGTCTCTTCGTGCCAACTCTTTCATCATTAATACACACGTAGGCAAGTAAAAGCGCACGTACGCACACACACGTACGCACGCGCGCGCACACACACACACACACACACACACACACACACACACACACACACACACACACACACACACACACACACACACACACAACACACTCACACACACACTCGCGTGTCACTGAAACCAACACGGGCACACAGAGTGCGCTGACACTGACACACTTTTAAGGAGGATCAATGTCAAACGCCTGTTTGCCTCTCTCCTTCCCTCTCCTTCCCTCCCCACCCCTCCCCACCGCTCCGCCCCACCTACACCCCCCCCCCCCCCACTCCCCCCCTCCCTCCCCAACCTGCTCTGGCACCATCCGCTCCCCCACCTGCTCTGACACCCCCCCCCCCCCCCCCTCCTCCCCCCCCCCCCCACTCCCAACCCTCTGTCCTGACAACAAGCGACGGCCATTGGGACAGAGCGCCAGCAGGAGCCGTGACGCAGCAGGACAACGTTGTATGGGTGGTACTATGGTCGATTCGTTGTGTCAAAATTCTACGCTGTGGTTTTCAAAACCTCGTGAGCAGAATAATGTCCGTCTTGAAAAGAATTATTAGGTTCTTGGTGTATGTGTGTGTGTGTGTGTTGTGTGTGTGTGTGTGTGTGTGTGTGTGTGTGCGTGCGTCCGTGTGTGTGTGTGCGTGTGTGTGTGTGTGTGTGTGTGTGTGTGTGTGTTGTGTGTGTGTGTGTCTTGTGTGTGTAAATTTTCATTCAGCAGTGACCAAGCCTACAAATGTCATTGTCGTCGAGGGACCAAGCACAAGCGTTCTTTTCTCCAGTGGATGCCTGCTTACTTGTGAGGACTGTTCAGTGCGCCAAAAGTAAAATGTGTTGTGCTAATAACATCGTAACTCAATGATATTGTGTAATATTCTTCTTCTTTGTCTTCTTCTTCTTCTTCAGTTTAAGTCTTCCCACTAAAAGTGATACAGACGATGTGTGTGCGTGCGTGCGTGATGTGTGCACGCGTGCGTGCGTGCGTGCGTGCGTGTGTGCGTGTGTGTGTGTGTGATCTTTTCATTCAGCATGACCAAGCCTTCTGTCATTGTCGTCGAGGGACCAAGCACAAGCGTTCTATTTCTCCAGTGGATGCCTGCTTACTTCTAGCGCTGTTCAGCGACAAAAGTAAACTGATTGCTAATAACATCGTAACTCAATGATATTGTGTAATATTGACGTCCACAAAGCTGATATCATCACAACGAATCATGATGATGATGATGATGATGACGACGACGACGATGACGATGATGATGATGATGATGACGACGACGACGACGACGATGATGACGACGACGACGACGACGACGATGAGATGACGACGACGACGACGACGATGATGATGATGATGATGATGATGATGATGATGATGATTACAGCAATAATGATAATGAGGAGGAGGGAGGAGGAGGAGGAGAAAATTGACGAAACGAGACAATGCTTCTAACACACTACTCTCTGCACACCTTTATACAACATCCCCATCCTCCCCATTCACTCAGTCGTAACTGTAGTTTAAGGCCACTGACCAATAGATTTCTCTGTATGAAATTCGGGTTGCGTCCTTAGGTGAGAACGTGTTGCCATAGCACAACTCTTCCTTTCTTCTCCTTCTTTTTTCTCACTCTTCTTCTTCTTCCCCCTCCCCCCACCCCTCCCACACTCATAATTTTTTTTAACTGTAAACTTTTTTTTTTCAACACTCAAAGTAGGTTTAATGTATGAAAAGTAAATGTGCCAGACAAACTCCATCGTAAGTTCTTGTGAAACGTTTGAATTGCCTCTATTTGATATAGGAATTGAGTTGCTTTGTTGTTTGTGTTCTTTTCGGGTGTTTTTTTTTTTTTTTTACTTGGGGGTAGGGGAGGGGGGGTGTTCCTCGTTTGTTTCTTGTCGCTTCTTTTATCTGATCGAGATAGAAGTATTCGTAGAGAAGTTGTTTCACCTTTGCCAAATAATGATGCTTGTTCAATGGTCTGAAGAATTGGACTCCAGTATTAAATGTTTCGTATAAACTACAAAGCTCATTTCAGACAAGAAAAGTATGATTTATAAGTTGCCAGAATTCTATGTTCATCTATTGATTAAATTTAGATGTAGCAGCTATAAACTACGGGGACTAAGGTCGGACCAAGGTTTTGACTTGCCATCGAGAAATGCCTTTGTGATAAACAAGGGAGGTTCATTCTGTTGTGGAAATGTTCCAAATAGATTTCGGACCAAATTTTAAACGTGGAAAATACAATTGTATTGGATCAATTTATGATTTTTTTGCAAAGCTTTTTTTTTTTTAATGGTAGCAAGATAATGTGACATTTGAGTAAAGGTGTGAAATTAAGAAAAAATGGTTTGATGCTGATATTATTGTCATTCTGTCTCTGCTCGTTTTACCTACTATTCGACAGTTGGAATGACGAAAATACCCTTTGTTTATTGCTGTTGTACTACTTATTTGTGTGGTCGTGTGTGTGTGTGTGTGTGTGTGTGTGTGGGGGGGGGGGGGGGGGGTAATCTATCTCATCGGCTGTGCTACTTCAGGCCCCATCTGGGTTTGACTCCACCGCACCTCGGCACTGGCGATTCACAGGGAGCAATCAGTGTCAAGTCGACATGAGACAGCCCACTGGAGGAGACACAGCACTTCAGTCGAGTCATTTCGGTGCTGTTCAGTGGTGCCTGTTCTGAACCAACATACACAAAAACACAACTTTGTAAGCTCACTAACGACACGACAATAATTGTTTAAATTTCATAAACAATTCTTAGAGAGTCCACCGAACAACAGCGACAAACGAAATATTACGAGGAAAAAAACACGACGCGTTTCGACCTCTTAGGTCTTCTTCAGGCAAGATAAATAACAATTTTGCAGCAATATTCGTCAAATCATGGAGTACAACAAGCATAGGCTTATAAAACGTACTCTTACAAAGAAAATATACATTCGAGTGGCTGCGTCAAAAAGTTATCAAAATGGAACTGGAAAGGAGGAAAATCAACAGACACAACAAAAAAAAACAAAACAACAACAAAGACAAGCGAACAAACGAAAAACGTTTAACACACAAGAGTACACTCAAACTACAGCACATAATAAAATAACCCACCATGCCCGAACCACACCATGCCATTTCAATCAATAGTATTCCATACCAGGTAGAAGACCGGGAAGGTAAATGTGGTAAGCCGAATAAGTTTAGTTAAGTGCAAATCTATTAGAAAGTTTAACAAAATTTCCAACCATAGTAAATATCTCTGTATTTGTGTCCACATCCAGGTCAAGGTTACCAGTCAATAATGTTGAGATGTCGCGTTTTACTGTGTCGTGTAGAGTTTCTATTGTCAGAGCACGGGCCTGTTGATGGAATGGACAATTAATCAAGAAGTGGGCTGCGTCCTCAACTGCCGTGCCACATCGGATAAGTAGTAACATCTAGGCACGATACTATCGGTACTGCTGAGGAAACGCTTGAGAAAACTAAGAGAATTAGATACTTTAATATTGTCAGGGAGGTCATTCCAAAGAGCAGTAGATGAAGGAAAGAAGGAAGATTTGTACATATCTAATCTACACTTTGGCATCTGCCTCTCCAGGGGGCGCCTGAGGTGATAAGGGTTGACAGAGGATGTAAGATGGGGAAGTCATGTAGACAGGTAAATAGGGAACAACACCGTTGACGAATTTTGTAGTACAAAATGATTTATGACGTCGTCGTCTGTCTTTTAATGATGTAAAACCGGATTCCTTGTATAATTTTTGGTGGCTAGTCCTCGGACCGAGCCGACTATAGTTCTAATCGCATCCAGATGCACATTTTCTAAATCTTCAGCCTGTTTGTTTGTACAGTTATCCCACACGACATCCGAAAAATCGAAAGGGGGCAAAATAAATGACTTATACATTATTTTCGAGTGATTTCCGACTAAGACGGTATTTAAATGAGCGGAGGCAGGCAACAAGAACACGACATTTTGACAACATGGATTTGATGTGGCGATCCCATTTACAATTATTTTGAATGATAACTCCTAGGTGTTTGTGGAATTCTGTATTATGTAATGCCACGTTATTAAACCTCAGAGGTTCAGTTTGTGGCTCCGCATGGTTAAAAATTGTCAATAATTCAGTTTTAGACTGGTTAAATGTTATTTTCCATTTGAGAGCCCAAGTATTGATTTTTTCAAGATCTGAGTTTAAGATTTGTGTTCTAAGATGAGTATTTTCAAGACCTAAATATATACTGGTATCATCAGCAAATAACTTTACCACAGATTCAATGTCGTGAACAAATATCATTTATATAAATAAGGAATAACATTGGTCCAAGAATAGAACCTTGGGGGACGCCTGCCGATATCGGGAGATACGGTGATTTACTTCCCTTTAAAACTACTGCCTGTGTACGATTTGTCAAATAGTCAGCAAACCATTCAAACAACTGTCCTCTAACACCCAAGGCAGAAAGTTTATATATAGCAATCAAGGTGCCATACCTTATCAAAGGCCTTAGATACGTCAAAAAAATTACCTGTGCAGTTGTTTTGAGTCAAGAAATTTGCACAAATCATCATATATACACAAAAGTTGAAAAACAGTTTTTGATACTGAATGAGGATGATGATCAGGATGAATATAATGCTATGGAGATCCATTCCAGTCTGAGACTGCGTGACGAGGCTGTACTTTACGCTTTACTGTCATGATATATCAAGGTGTCAACCAAGCCCGAGAAATACACAGACACCTGCAGTGTTGATCAGGAAAGTAAGCAACACTCTCAGAGATGCACCCATTAAATAGACGAAACTCGCCTGCGAGGTTCCAGCCTTCTCAAATGAACCGATAACAAACATAAGGTTACAGCCGTCGGGGCAGAAAGCCCCCACAAATAGATGGCTCTGACGGGAATTGAAGCCATGGCCTCCCTGCCTTGAATATGCCACGCTTACCATAATGCCACGTCGGCTTGTTGGTTGGTTGGTTGGTTGGTTGGTTAGTCAGTTGGTTGTTTGTTTATGCGTTCGTTCGTTCTTTCGTTGATTGGTTGGTTGGTTGTTGGTTGATTGGTCGGATGGTGGTTGCTTGGTTGGTTCGTTGACCGGTTGGTTGGTTGGCTGGTTGGTCGGATGTTTGATTGGTTGGTCGGTTGATTGGTTGATGGTTAGTTGGTTGGCTGGTTGGTTAGTTGGTTGGCTGGCTGGCTGCTTTCATTTTACGTCCTCTACTCTCCCTAAGGAAGGGGGGGGGGGGTGTGAATGAAGACTTCTGTAGAATCTCTGCCAACTCTACGCCTCACATCTTTCGGGACGAGGGAACTACCATACGTCTGCCGCTTGCCGGTCCAGCGACAGTTGCAGCGGCGGGGATGACTGACGCACGGCAAGGTGTTCACGACAGACACCGGCTCTGTCGGCAGCACTGCAGCAGCAGTAGCAGCAGCAGCAGTGGCTGTCCAGTCTCTTGTCTATCCGTCGTGTCTGGCGACACGGCGACGCAGCAAATCGGTACCTTCAGCGGCGGGCGTGAAGGGAGCCATCGCTCATTGGCGCTGCGCCGTTTAACGTTTGGTCAGAAGGGGGGGTTGGACGATGACCCAGAGACTGCGCTGTTGGTGGTGCTGTGGTGTTGGTGGTGGTGATGGTGATGGTGATGGTGGTGTGACAGTGGTGGTGGTGGTGGTTTTTGAGGAGGACGACATGCGCACGTGCCGGGGGGTGTGTGTGTGTGTGTGTGTGCACAGGATCTGTCCAAATATGACCTCCAGGACACGCTGTGATTGATCTTCTGCCTCCCTCCCGTCGCCTGCTGCTTCTGATTGTTCACACACACACACACACACACACACACACACACACACACACACACACACACACACAGATAGAGAAACAGCAAACAGTCCAAACGTGCTGTAAATTAGAGCAGCTGCCGCCCCCCCCCCCCCCCCCCCCCCCCCCCACTCTCCCTCCCCGAGACACAGAGAGAGAGAGAGAGGGGGGGGGATAATGTGGTTATTGGATTTGGGTCGTTAGCCCATGTGCAGTTTGAGAGAGAGAGAGAGAGAGAGAGAGAGAGAGAGAGAGAGAGAGAGAGAGAGAGAGAGAGAGAGAGAGAGAGAGAGATGTTTATAGGATTTAGGTTGTTAGCCCGTATGTGTGGGTAAGGAGTGAAAGAGGAAATCAGCTCGTATCTCAGATCTAAATGGTTAGGGAAAACTAACGTGTCCCTAAAAAAAAAAATTGATAGCAAACCGAATTTCTTTGCTCTGAGAATATTTCCGGGGTAAAGATAGAGAAATCGATGGACATGTACCTACCGTATGGACTTGCGAAAATCTGTCACACTGATTTTAATCGTCCAAAATCACTTTTCTCTTTGTGACTGTTTTGCCAAATGGCAAAAATGAGAGAGAGAGAGAGAGAGGAGAGAGAGAGAGAGAGAGAGAGAGAGAGAGAGAGAGAGAGAGATCAAAATCTTTATTTATGAGGATAACAGATAAGTACTAGAGTGCTTTTTTTTATATTCAGCACTGACCCTGATTAGGGGTCACAATCTAAATAAAGCATATGAAGCATGCAAGAAGTTTAAAGACAGATCGGTGCGGACAGAAAGATGAAAAGATTGTGTGTGTGTGTGTATGTGTGGGGGGGGGGGGGGGGGGGGGGGGGGGGGGTTATGAGGGAAGGAGATGGGGGATTAAAACCAGGGCGGGAGAGAGGTATACATGTGTACATGCAGCTTACGGGAGTGTGTGTATCTGTGTGTGTGTGTGTGTGTGTGTGTGTGTGTGTGTGTGTGTGTGTGTGTGTGTGTGTGTGTGTGTGTGCACATGCGCGTGTGCTTGCGTGTGTGTGTGTGTGTGTGTGTGTGTGTGTGTGTGTGTGTGTGTGTGTGTGTGCGCGCGCGCGCGCGCACGTGCGCGTGTGCTTGCGTCTGTGTGTGTGAGTGTGTGCATGTGTGTTCATGTGTGTGTTTGAGAGAGAGAGAGAGAGAGATAGAGAGAGAGAGACAGAGAGAGAGAGAGAGAGAGAGAGAGAGAGAGAGAGAGAGAGAGAGATCAAACAACTTTAACATCAAGACAAAATGCAAAACACACGATAAGCGAAACGAACAGAAATGGATACAGCAAAATGCTATTCTAACAAACCCAACGAAATCAAACGAAACAAAACAAAACACAAACACAAGCAAGAAAAAGAAATGTCAATAAAATTGAACAAAGCCAAGCAAAGAGCTAAATGCGTGAAGTCATATTGCCCATAGCCCACGCAGCCGAGAGTTCAGAAAATTGTCTTCATTCTACAAGGACATTGTTACTCCAGTTAGAATGAACGAACGAGGCGAGGCGAGAGAGAGAGAGAGAGAGAGAGAGAGAGAGGAGAGAGAGAGAGAGAGAGAGAGAGAGAGAGAGAAGGCAGAGCAGGCAGACAGACAGACAGACAGACAGACAAACTTAAGACAGGCAGGCAGGCAGACAGACAGACACAGAGAGACAGCGAGAGAGAGAGATAGAGACAAACAGACAGACAGACAGGCAAAGACAGAGAGAGACAGAGACAGACCGACAGAGGCAGATTCAAAGAGAGAGACAGAGACACACCGAGAATCTAAATCAGTCTGAATCAGTTGTGCTGAAGACAGAGAAGAAGACAGAGACAGACCGACAGAGACAGATTCAAAAGAGAGAGAGGGAGACACACCGAGAATATAAATCAGTCTGAACCAGTTGTGTTGAAGACAGAGAAGAGTCTGGAGTTCCTCCAGTCTTTCAGAAAACGCTGGTCGTTAAAGTTTGTGAAGCAACGATAAGTTCTTGTCTGGTGTCCATATTTAGGAATGTACACTTTTTTTTTGTGTTGTTTGAAACCACGTGACTCAGCTAGGTAATGTTGAAACCACGTGACTCAGCTGGGTAATGTAATGATCACTACAATTAAGGACCAGGACATAAGCAGCTAATGTGTTACACTTGTCTGAAACATACATGATCAGTGAGGGTCTTTGAATCAGGGTGGACTCGGGTCCAGGGTTCAATGAGAACATGAAGATTAGAAAGAGTGACTCTCTGAATCTAGTGGGGGACGGAGGGGGGGGGGGGGGGGGGGGGGGCGGGGGGGGGGGGCGGGGTTTCACGAAGATCTATGTTATGGATTTCAAGAATTGATCATATTACCATCGTTACGAAGATCTATGTTGAGGATTTCAAGAAGGATCCCATCACCATAGAAGATCTATGTGAAGGGTTTCAAATAGGATCCTGTCACCATCGTTACGAAGATCTATGTTTCGGTTTTCACTAAGGATTCTCTCACCATCCTTACGGAGATCTATATTAAGGTTATGTTAAGCATTTTCAGAATGATCTTATCACCATCATTACGAAGATCTATGTGAAGGTTTTCAAGAATAATCCTATCACCATCGTTACGAAGATCTATGTTAAGGCCTTCACGAAGAATCCTATCACCATCGTTACAAGATCTGTCTTAAGGCCTTCACGAAGAATCCTATCACCATCGTTACAAGATCTGTCTTAAGGCCTTCACGAAGAATGCTATCACCATCGTTACAAGATCTGTCTTAAGGCCTTCACGAAGAATGCTATATCACCATCGTTACAAG
>JADBJO010006755.1:90000-100000 GCA_016801955.1 Conus betulinus
GAACTGGAGATGGGACACTATTTTGGAATTCAGAAATATGCGTCACTCTGTGACCTTTTCATTTGATGTCACTTGGGCACAGCGGTGCTGAAACTACTACACTAAAGAAAGCAGACAGATCTGGCAAAAAAAAACTCGAACATTCGTCCCGTAAGGTGATGTTAGGGGTAGGGATACAAGATCTACATGGCGCTGACTCTTTCGTTTGCCCCTGTCACCCTTTGCCCTTCATCTGTATGCAGTGGCTAGTTGCACATGTGAGTCGTATAGGCAATTGTCTGCTGCATTTGTTGGGGAGCAGGGGGTGTAAGGGGGGAAATGCACTTGACTTGCCAGGACAGCTGCACAGAGGTTGAGCCATTCAAGAATCTTCCTTACCTACAGAGTAAACCTACACTAAACGGCCTGCAGACCAATGGCACTAAAATCGGTCTTACCTACAGAGTAAACCTACACTAAACGGCCCGCAGACCAATGGCACTAAAATCTGTCTTACCTACAGAGTAATACTACACTAAACGTCCCGCAGACCAATGGCACTAAAATCTATCTTACCTACAGAGTAATACTGCACTAAACGTCCCGCAGACCAATGGCACTAAAATCTGTCTTACCCACAGAGTAATAATACACTAAACGTCCCACAGAGCACAGGAATCTGTACCTACAGACTAATACGACACTAAAAGTCTTGAAGACCAATGACACAAGAGTCTTCCGTACCTACAAAGCAATACTACACTTAAAGTCCTGCAGACCAGTGGGAAAGAATCTCCCTTACCTACAGAGCAATACTTACCTACAGAGCAATACTGCACTAAACGTTCCGCAAATCAAAGCCACAGGAATCTTCCTTACCTACAGAGTGATACTACTATCGCACGAACGGATTTTGTGTGTGTGGGTCGTAGAACTATCATACAAAAGGAATTGAACTCTGATGTATTAGGGGATGTAACTAGAAGATTTGGGGATGTTGGGGATCTACTAAAGTAATTGTGGGATGTTAATAAATCGACACTGCAACTGACTAATGACTAAAATTCCTATGTACCGTAATCGAGAGAGAGAGAGAGAGAGAGAGAGGGAGAGAGAGAGAGAGAGAGAGAGAGAGAGAGAGAGAGAGAGAGAGGAGGCATTCAGTCAGTCAGAGATTCGAGGCAGAAAGTGAGCAAGTGTAGGTTCATGTTCAGAAACATACCAAACCGAAGATAGGACGAGGCAGAATATAATATAACATCCTTTAAATAAACAGGCTCTTAGAATTTACACATGTGTTTATTTTGGACTACAAGTTTGTAACAGACATTCCCAGGGAACCCTAACTTTCAACTAAGACCTTCTCTGTCTAGACTAATAAAAATAGACACACAAAACCACAGAAGTCACATACCTTAACACCATGATCACTGTGGCCAGGCCCGAAGGCCGAGAGGCCCAGCAACACCTTGACTCACCTAGAGGATGCCAGGGAGGTGAGTTCTGGGAAGCTGATATCTTTAGTTTATATAGCTTTTGCCAGAGTGTGAATTGAATAACTGTGTAGCGTGGCACGTCTTTGACACAGTCAGAGAAACGCCAGGCACTGGACATTATCGAGGTCTGGTTTTCATTACTGACCCACTGCTCAGGGGAGGGGGGGCAAGGGGGAGGGGCGTGGCAATGTGAAGGGGGGGGGGGGGGGGGGGGAGCAGGACAGGGGACCTAGCATGTCAATGCATCCGGGTAGGTAATGAACGGATGTACCGGTCGGGGAGGGGGGGGGGGGGGGTAGGGGGGGGGGCTTAGAATGTCTCTCAGGCGTCACGCTATAGATCAAGGCAAGCATCAATGGCTCGGTCCATCCTGGGTAGGAGAATGACCGGATGTCTCTCAGGCGTCACGCTATAGATCAAGGCAATCAATGGCTCGGTCCATCCTGGGGTAGGTAGAATGACCGGATGTAACTGCTCGGGGAGGAGGGGATGACACTGGAGAGGCTCAGAATCACACAAGAAACCGCTACATGGGCGTTTAACGAAACCAAGCATTAGCTTCTTTTCGTACTCCCAGTTCTTATAGAACAGGGAGTACTTTAGAATGGGAACGAAGAAATGCTGTCTGTGTGTCTGTCTATCTGTCTTTGTGTCTGTCTATCTGTCTGTGTGTCTGTCTATCCGTCTGTGTGTCCGTGGTCAAAATGTGTTCCACTCGCTCCAGACAAAACTATTGGGCCGATCTTTCTGAAAATTTGTAGATATGTTCATTATGGGCCACAGATGATGCCCGATGCTTTAGTTTGCCGCTATAGCCGTTACTAACGGCTATAACGGCTTGTAACGGTTTTTCTTCTTTATGGAATATCTCAGAAAGTACTTGGCCGATCTTTCTGAAAATGTGTAGGTATGTTCATATGGGTTACGAATAATGCCCGATGTTTTAGTTTACCGTTATAACCGTTACTAACGGCTGTAACGGCCTGTAACATTTTTTCTTCTTTATGGAATATCTCCGAAAGTACTTGCCCGATCTGAAAATTAGCAGCTATGTTCACTGTGGGTTACGGATGATGCCCGATGTTTTAGTTGTCCGTTATAGCCGTTACTAACGTGGCAACGCTATAGACTGCTCCGGGCCGTCATGGGAAGGGGTATGTAGGGGTATCTGATGACACACTATAGACTGCTCCGGGCCGTCATGGGAAGGGGGTGTGTAGGGATATCTGATGACACTATAGACTGCTCTGGGCCGTCATGGGAAGGGGTATGTAGGGGTATCTGATGACACTATACACTGCCCCGGGCCGTCATGGGAAGGGGTATGTAGGGGTATCTGATGACACACTATAGACTGCCCCCGGCCATCCTGGGGAAGGGGTATGTAGGGGTATCTGATGACATCGACACTATAGACTGCCAAGGGCCGCCATGGGCTGGAGTATGTAGGGGTATCTGATGACCCCGCACCGTAGCCTGCCTGGGTACTTCTGACTTAATACTGCAGTTCATTGTATACAGAACGCGTTTTCCACTAGAATCAAGACTTGAAAGTCACGACAAGAACAGAAAAGGATTTAGGTTATATGTATCCATTCAACTTCGGTGAACAAATTCTGAATTACATTGAAATTGTATGTGTGTGTGTGTGTGTGTGTGTGTGTGTGTGTGTGTGTGTGTGTGTGTGTGTGTGTGTGTGTGTGTGTGTGTGTGTGTGTGTGTGTGTGCACGCGTGTGGGTGATTGCGTGCGTGCGTGTGTGTCTGTGTGTGTGTGCGTGCGTGCGTACGTGCCTGCGCGTCATTCCTGGTGTCATTATTGAGGCCATACAAGACTTACCAGCCCACCTAACCGTGCTGCCATGGTGGATGATGAAGGTCAGGAGGATTGCCGTGTGGGCGCCAAGGGAAGAGCCACTGACTGTGTCTGGAACTCTGTTCTGTTCCAGCAAGTAGGCTGCCTTCTACAATGGTCACCTACCTCAGCTGCACGGTGGAAAACCTCGGGTCTAGAATAGGGATGGCAACAGACATAAATCCTGCCCCCACCCCCACCCCCCAACCCCCAAACCCCTTCCAAAAAAAGAAAAAAAAAAAAAAACGAACAATGAAAATGTCCAACCCCAGAGAGAGAGAGAGAGAGGGGGGGGGGGGGGGGAGGGAACGAACGAATTCTATTTCTAGAGGGTAATGGATTAAGCACAAATACTTTTTTACATCCAGCTCTCTAGGCAAGAAGAAAAAATGTATGTATACTTAGAAACAACATGAAACAAAAGAATGCATTTGAAAAAGAACGAAAAAATCCAGAGAGAGAGGGAGAGAGAGAGAGGGGGGGGGGGGGGCAGAAGTAAACTGAATGGCTTGCAAAGAGCTGAGTCTGTCGATAGATATCGCCCACCTACCAACACCCGAGTTGAGTCTGTCGATAGATATCGCCCACCTACCAACACCCGAGCTGAGTCTGTCGTAGATATCACCCACCTACCAACAACCGAGTTGAGTCTGTCGATAGATATCGCCCACCTAGCAACACCCGAGCTGAGTGTGTCGATAGATATCGCCCACCTACCCACCCTAGTCTGTCAACATCGCCCACCTAGCTGACCCGAGCTGAGTGTGTCGATAGATATCGCCCACCTAGCAACACACCTAGAGCTGAGAGTGTGTCGATAGATATCGCCCACCTAGCAACACCCGAGCTGAGTGTGTCGATAGATATCGCCCACCTAGCAACACCCGAGCTGAGTGTGTCGATAGATATCGCCCACCTAGCAACACCCGAGCTGAGTGTGTCGATAGATATCGCCCACCTAGCAACACCCGAGCTGAGTGTGTCGATAGATATCGCCCACCTAGCAACAACCCTCTTAATGCCATGTTCCACGATTCCCCACCGTCTCACTCCTCATCCTCCTCACCCTGGCCTGCGATGGTGCGAAAGACCATCCAGTCTTAATAATGCATTGACCAGTGAAGCGACCATGTTGTGTCCACTTCCTTCATTACTGCTGCATGGAAGACACCTGCCAGGTTTCCTTGCTTCAATGTCCATGGCCCCAGTGACAAGCCACTGACCTTTTATGTGGATTTGCTTAAGGTTGGTGGGTTGTGTTTGTATGTTATGTTTCTGTCAGTCAGGTCACTTGAATATTTTTTTCTAACTATTCCATCATCTTTAGTGCGCAGTGGGGTTTTTCACGTTTTGGGGTTGTTAGTTTGTGTGTGTGTGTGTGTGTGTGTGTGTGTGTGTGTGTGTGTGTGTGTGTGTGTGTGTGTGTGTGTGTGTGTGTGTGTGCGTTTTTTTTTTGTTGTTGTTGTTTTGTTTGTTTGTTTGTTTGTTTTTGTTTTTGTTCTGTTTTTTTTTGTTGGTTTTTTTTTTTGGTGTTTTTTCTTTTGTTTTTGTTTTGTTTTTGTTTTTTGATGACATGGTGCTTTTTTGCTCTTCTTTTTCTGCCCCAGGGCAAAACGCTTTTCATGACTTGAAAAGAAATCTACAAATGGAAAACGTGATAAGAGAACAGTATTAAAAACAGCCAAATGGACAGTAGATCTTATCTTACATAAACAAATGACAAATCAGCAATAGGCTGACGAAATGAACAGCAAATCCTATTCAACACATATACATGTTACAAAACAAGCACAGCATCGTTTATATACTGTCAGTGTTACACATAAACCTACTTTCTGTTTTGGAGCATCATCCTTTTTTATCAATAATCCGATAGGGAGAGAGAGACAGAGACAGGGAGAGACAGACAGACAGACAACATTTCTAGATTATTTAAATTTTTCTACATTAATCAATAATCCGATAGGGAGAGAGAGAGACAGAGACAGGGAGAGACAGACAGACAGAGAACATTCCTAGATTATTAAATTTTTCTACACAGAAGCATAGGAATAGGTCCCTTAAGTATTGTTTGTTTGTGTGGTATGTTTCTATCAGATAGGTCATTTAAGTATTGTTTGTTTCTTCGTGTGTTATGTTTCTATCACAAAGGTCATTTAAATATTGTTTGTTTCTTGGTGTGTTATGTTTCTATCACAAAGGTCATTCGAATATTGTTTCTTGGTGTGTTATGTTTCTATCAAAGGTCATTTGAATATTGTTTTGTTTCTTGGTGTGTTATGTTTCTATCACAAAGGTCATTTAAATATTGTTTTTTGTTTCTTGGTGTGTTATGTTTCTATCACAAAGGTCATTTAAATATTGTTTGTTTCTTGGTGTGTTATGTTTCTATCACAAAGGTCATTTGAATATTGTTTGTTTCTTGGTGTGTTATGTTTCTATCACAAAGGTCATTTGAATATTGTTTGTTTCTTGGTGTGTTATGTTTCTATCACAAAGGCCATTTGAATATTGTTTGTTTCTTGGTGTGTTATGTTTCTATCACAAAGGTCATTTGAATATTGTTTGTTTCTTGGTGCGTTATGTTTCTATCACAAAGGCCATTTGAATATTGTTTGTTTCTTGGTGTGTTATGTTTCTATCACAAAGGTCATTTGAATATTGTTTCTTGGTGTGTTACGTATCTGTCAGACAGGTCACTTAAGTAATGTTTTTATTTGGTGTGTTACGTTTCCATCAGATAGATCACTTACGTATTGTTGTTGTTTGTTTGCTGGTGTGTGATGTTTCTATCAGAAAGCCACTTAAGTATTGTTTGTTTGTGTGTGTTGTATTTCTATCAGAAAGTCACTTAAGTATGTTTGTTTGTGTGTTATGATTCTATCAGACAGGTCATTTAATTAAATTTTTTTCAAATGTCCATCACCAAAAACTTTGACATCCTATAGGAGCATTATTTTACGTAGGTAACATACATGACAAATGCTGTGCTTGGTCAATGCATTTCAGATCTCACCCTCTTAGTGCTTCTTCCCCATCATTCTGGCAGCAATGTGAAGAAACGAAGCATTCCTGTAATTTTTTGTCTAGAAGATTTGTTGTTTTTGATAGCTGATTTTTGTTTGTTTCGTTTTGTTTGTCGTGTTTAGCAGCGCTACTGCAGATTCACTCGCTTGGTTCACTGAAAGTAATAAACTCAGTGTTGATAAGCTGTATTTGGCAGAATGTATGTATGGTCCATTTAAGCTCTATATTCACTGTTGTATTTATTCATTTAGAAATCCACCACTAAAGGAAGAAATCACATTCAAAGACCCATTCTAAATGACCTAACCATTCAACGTTCGTTACAATATTTGTGTATAAACTAATGAAAGACAGGGTTACACCAGAGTATAAGCAGGAGCGGTGAGCGATGACAGTTCTGGAGAAAATGTCCGTTTCATGATGCTGAAAATAATACAGGCAGCTGGAAAGGTCTGATTACTATTCATCATCCTGTCGCTTTTTGCCATACTAGCTAATGTTGTAGTTTGTCATACACACACACACACACACACACACACACACACACACACACACACACACACACACACACACACACGCACGCACGAACGTACACACGTACACGACACACACACACACACACACACACACACACACACACACACACACACACACACACACACACACGCACGCACGCACGCACACACGCATACGACACACACACACACACACACACACACACACACACACACACACACACACAGAGAGAGAGAGAGAGAGAGAGAGAGAGAGAGAGAGAGAGAAACTTTAAGTAACCTGGTCTCTGGTCCAACTTTTTTCCAGTTAAAATCCACTGTATCTTATATGCCAACAGAAGAAATATCATCTTCAGGGCAAGAGACCAAAAGGGGTTTTAACGTGTTTATGTCCATTCCGCCATTAGCGTCTTTTCCATCCACCATGAGGAGTAAAATTCTCCAGATCTTACGCAGCATGATCACAAATGTCTCTCCTAACCTCAGTGAAATGAAGTGACCTCTGAAAACGGGATGGAAAACAACAACAACAACAACAACAACAACAACAACAACAACAACAGCGACTGGAACAAAACGAACAACCTCGTGCTGGCGTGTCTGCTCTAAAGGTGCAGTAAAGCAGCCTCCGGCAAAATGTCGGCGCCGCTGACGCATTTCATCAGTCTTTAAGTGGGCCAGAGAATAGAGCCCGGGGATAAGTGTCTGGATTCATGTTCCAACGCTTCAACCGTGTCGGAGTCCCGATCGCTCGGGCAGGTCACTGACTACTTCCGGGCACCAGTTTCGTTTCTGCGCACTACGGGATGCACACCAAAAATTGATGCACCAAGGCTTTGCTTTAAGAGTCAAGTGTTTTTAGACTGGCGCAGTTGGATCGTTTTTGATAATTTTTATTGTGTCTGAAAGTTGATTCTCCTCATTTCCTTTCATATGGCCATCAAGGTACGAGCCAGGTGGTTCCCAGCAGATTGAAATCAAAGGAATGGGATTAATTGTGCTCTTGAAGCTGGCACAAAGATAGGGTCACGGGTGAGTGCGAAGGCCTGAAATGTGTGTCAGCTAAAGAGAAGGTCATGTATTTGAAGACTGTTTGTGATTTCATGCTGGCTCAATTTATGGTAGGTTTCAAAACACTTGCATGGATTATACTGTGTTTTAGTGTTAAATCCTAACAGTGGCGTGCGGCCTACAAGAGAATCGTTTCAGCTGGGTGGGCTGCACTCTCAGGTTACCAGATCTGCAAGCATCTTACCCAGTGAGGTCGACTCACTACCTGCAGATTGCCTCAGCCCACAGGTCAGCCGCCGTGTGTGTCCTCCTTCAAACTTGGCAGTCTGACATGTGATGGCATCCGTCTGTCTCGAGAGACAATGGTGTTGCGCCGTGCATCAGTCAGTTGTGGCTAAGAGCCCGATCCTCGAGCGGCAGACTCTGTTGCAGTTGCTGAAGGTGAATTTTCGGTCATAAGTGTCTGTGGGTGCCGACGCAATTCTTTGCTGTCTGCGGTGCTTCCGTTCTTCCCACTGGGGGCTCTCTCCTCTGCTCTGCTTGCTTGATGCCGGCCTTGATGGTGGACCGCCAGCTGACCCGGTCTGAAGCTGCTGTCTCCAAGTCTGCTGGGTCGAGGCTGCCTGCCCTCAGGTTGTGCCTGCATACGTCCTTGTAGCGTAGGGCGTCCTGTGGGTCTGGAGCCCGTAGCCAGTTCGCCGCACAGCATGTCCTTTGGGATGCGACCGTGGTACATGACGTGACCAAGTCAGCGCAGGCGTCTCTGTGTCAGCATGGCGAACATGCTAGGCATCCCTGCCTGGGCCAGGACGTCGTTGTTGGTGATGCGGTCCTGCTAAGTGATATCCAGGAGTCTTCTGAGGCAAGCAGGTGGAAGGCGTTCAGTCTGCGTTCTGGTCGAGAGTATAGCGTCCGTGCTTCGCTTCTGTAGAGAAGAGTGCTCAGTGTGCAGGCTTGATATACTTTCACCTTGGTGTCCTTCAAACTTGGCAGTTTTGACATAATCAGGGGGAGGGGGGGGGGGGAGTGTGGTGTCCTTCAAACTTGGCAGTTTGACATAATCAGGGGGAGGGGGGGGGGGGTGGTGTCCTTCAAACTTGGCAGTTTGACATAATCAGGGGGAGGGGGGGGGGGAGTGTGGTGTCCTTCAAACTTGGCAGTTTGACATAATCAGGGGGAGGGGGGGGGTGTCCTTCAAACTTGGCAGTTTGACATAATCAGGGGGGGGGGGGGGGGGTGTCCTTCAAACTTGGCAGTTTGACATAATCAGGGGGAGGGGGGGGGGGGGGGAGTGTGGTGTCCTTCAAACTTGGCAGTTTGACATAATCAGGGGGAGGGGGGGGGGGTGTCCTTCAAACTTGGCAGTTTGACATAATCAGGGGGAGGGGGGGGGGGGGGGGTGTCCTTCAAACTTGGCAGTTTGACATAATCAGGGGGGGGGGGGGGAGTGTGGTGTCCTTCAAACTTGGCAGTTTGACATAATAAGGGGGGAGGGGGGGGGGAGTGCGGTGTCCTTCAAACTTGGCAGTTGACATAGTCAGTGGGGAAGAGTGTGTCCTTCAAACTTGGCAGTTTGACCAAATCAGGGGGGAAGTGTGGTGTCCTTCAAACTTGGCAGTTTGACATAATCAAGGGGGAAGTGTGGTGTCCTTCAAACTTGGCAGTTTGACATAATCAGGGGGGAAGTGTGGTGTCCTTCAAACTTGGCAGTTTGACATAATCAGGGGGAAGTGTGGTGTCCTTCAAACTTGGCAGTTTGACACAATCAGGGGGGGAGTGTGGTGTCCTTCAAACTTGGCAGTTTGACATAATCAGGGGGGAAGTGTGGTGTCCTTCAAACTTGGCAGTTTGACATAATCATGGGGGAAGTGTGGTGTCCTTCAAACTTGGCAGTTTGACATAATCAGGGGGGAAGTGTGGTGTCCTTCAAACTTGGCAGTTTGACACAATCAGGGGGGGGAAGTGCGGCGAACAGATATCCAACCCGTGAAGAGGAGGCAGACACCTAGCCAATCAGATCAATAGACAGCCGTGGTTGACACCTAGCCAATCAGATCAATAGACAGCCGTGGTTGACACCTAGCCAATCAGATCAATAGACAGCCGTGGTTGACACCTA
>JADBJO010006755.1:105000-112239 GCA_016801955.1 Conus betulinus
TAATCTCGGGATGATTTTCGGAGATTGCACATTTTTAGTCTGAAAATTGGCTGGGAGATAGTAATGTGGAAACGGTAGATTATATTATGATTTTTTCTCTCTCTCTCTGGTGGTGTGTTGGTATTATTCATGTTTAGTCAAAAAAAATAACGTCAGAAAAATAGTTCGTTTGTGATTTGAAAACATTATAGTGGATTTGTACATTGTTGAGTTGAAAATGTTCAAGGGACATGGCGCATTGTCAGAAGAGATAGCACACGTTTGAAATGTCAAAAGAGAAGGTACATTGTCAAAATTGTGGAGTTAGAACACTTTTAGTAGAGAATGATGGGGATAATGCATTTGAAATTTGGAATTGTTAGAGGAAATCATACTTTTTTTTAGTCTGGAAAGATTAACTAAGTCTCCTTTTTGTCAACAAAAGTAATTTGGCAGTTGGCACATAATTATCTGAAAATGTTATAAAGGAAAGTGTAATGATCTTGAAATCATAGGGAGCTAGTGTATTTGTATATGGAAACATTAAGGGGGATTTGGCACATAATATCAAAAGGGAGTGACTGAGGCGGAAATGAAGCAAAATTACAAAGAGAGGGGTTAGTTGCCGCCAAGGACATTGACAAACAAAGTACAGGACAATACACAATGCATTTCGACCTCTTGGGTCTTCTTCAGGCGAAAACAAATAAACATTTAGGACATTTAAAACGAAGAACGACAAACCACTTTTCTTCTCATGTTCGCCGCACAACCAAAAAAAAGATAATAATAATAAAAATATTAGTAGAGATCATGCATTTTCTGGAAGCTGAAAAAGATATCAGGCTAACTCAACTGGTGCCAGCAGATTGAGGCGGACGAGATCTTATAATAATTCTAAACGGTTTTTTTGTGTGCCGATGTGTAACAAGTGTTCGAATCTGCGTGACATAACTGCATCTTTCTGGTCTAAACACTAACGATTCGCCGAGAAAATCAAGAGGTGTAATGGATTTAGTTTTTCAATCGGAAAGCAGGTGTCACGATTTAGCAAACATTGCTGTCCTGGTAGTTGTAACGTAGAAATAGATATCGGTGTAATATCTTTAGAGTTTTTGTTTGATCTGGAAGCAGTCAATGGATTTAGCGTAAGTCTTGAAACGGAAGCAGACACGTCGCTGTAACCCTGCAAATCTTACTGTTCGGAAATACGGCGAGATGTTCAACTGCCGATGGAATGTTAGTTTTAAAACGGCTTCATTTTCATCCAACACCCATTTTGCGCCGAATATGAGAAGCTAAGTGGTTGCTCGTTCTTCGTTTTCATTGTCCTGAGTGTTGTTTGTTTTTGCCTGAAGAAGACCCAAGAAGCCGAAATGCATTGTGCTTTGTCCTGTAATCTGTTTGTCTGTGTCGTATGGCGGACCTAGTACCCTTTCTTTTTGAAACTTGCCAATGGAATGGCTGGTACCTTTTCTGCTGTAACAGAGGAGATGACAGGAAAAGCTGACACACACACCTTCAACAGTGCTGGTTTCGACGGACTGGAGCCAGAACTGATGGTGTTTCATTTATTTATTTTTTCTTTTTACGTGAGACGGGTTAAAAACTTCTGATCAAAGCGTTTAATATGAAAGCAGAACCGATGTTAGGTTCGCAGATACTGCTGGCACATTAAATCCAACAAAGAAGCAGATCTTTGGGTTGTTTTGTTACTGCTGATTTACACACCTGAGGACGAAGAAAAAGAAACACCCGAAGGTGCTGGGGAGGACCCAGAGAAGCACTGTCTTCACCTGCCTTTAGAGCAGCCCTGTACTACCCTTGGAGGCCTGCGCTGTGTTTGACGATGGGTACAGGCACGCGCACGACACTCCATTAAGATATCAAGGGACATAACTGCTCCTGAACAGAGGTAAATCAGACTACAGGATGCAACTCATAGCAGCCTTAAAGTAGCGTCCCCATGGGTGTACCAGCCCGTATTTCATGACTGCAGAGCCCCCACCGGCGAAAAACACCACCCTCCACCTGAGGACAGAAAAGATGTTGCGGTAATGTTAATAATATTGCAGATAGGTTTTAATCTGATAATAGAACAGACGTTAGAATAATTCGAAAACCTCTGGAGCATTCAATCTGTAACAGAATACAGAATAGATTTAACGGTAATTTTGATACTGCTGGTACAATAATCTGACAACAGCTCTGCCTTTTGGGTAGTTTGCATAATTTTTCAAACAGCTGGTAGATTTAATCTTAACCGTGAGACTTTCATTCGATTACTTCTGGTATACATAGCCCAAAACTTGAAAAAATGAAGGGGTAAATTAAAAATTTTTTGGTAACTTCGTTTAAAAAACAGAAAAGATCGTTAGAACAGCTCTAAAATTTGTCGTGCATTTACACCAAAAACAGGTGTTAAAATAGTTTTCTAATAGTACAGGTTCATTTAATATAAACAGTATAGATGTTAGAGTAGCTTTAATAATGCTGGTGTATGTATCATAAAAACAGAGGAGACATTGGACTCACTCTTATACTGTTGGTTCATTCCATCCAAAAACTAAATAGATGTCAAGGTAATGCCATCTCACTCCAAGATAGACGTGCGGGCAGATTCAAACAACAGACGTTAGCGTGTGACTCACGTTGCCAGGAAACTTCATCTTAAGCCTAAAAAAAGGATTAATGTAAGACGGGCTCCAGGGCTGATGGAACATTCGACCTAAAAAGAGAATGCACGTTAAAGTAATTCTAATCCTGCTGCTATGGTTACCATCAAACCACAACAGACCTGTGAGTGTGTCATATACTGATAGTGAGTCTATTCAAAACACAGTACATATCAGGACAAACCCTGCACTGGCGGCACATTTTGATGTCATGGCAGAAAAAAAAGGTAAGGCAGATGTGATACTTACTGCTCGCACATGTCATGTCATGAAGAAGTCCATGGCCAAAACCTCCAGCCCACCAAGGAGATGAAAATACCTCAGGGTCACCCTGTCCACAGACCTGAAATGGAACCCCACATCAACAACATTGTCAACAAAGCTTCTAAGACTCTCGGCTTTGTGAAGAGAAACCTGAAGACAGGCTCAGTTAAAACCAAAGAGAAAGCCTACACAGCCCTTGTGCGTCCGACCCTGGAGTATGCCTGCCAGGTGTGGGATCCCCATCAAGAAGCTGACCAGATGGCACTTGAAAAGGTTCAACGAAGGGCGGCGCGCTGGGTTGTCAATCGCTACCGTCAGACCTTCAGCCTAAGTGCCATGTTCAATCAGCTGCACTGGGCTCCTTTAGAACAGCGACGTCAGCAAATTAGGTTAGCCACCTTCTACAAGTTCCATAACGGCAACATCAAGATCGACAGTGCGCACACCCCTCTGCGTTACACCCACCAGTACAACACACCAGAAAACTCCCATGAGCTGCGGTACCAAATAGAATCCTGCTACAGGAACTACAGAAAGAACCGTTTCATTCCGCGCTCTTCGGAGAGAGTGGAACACCTTCCAGCTGAGGCAGTGGCATCAGCCTCGCTGGAGGACTTCAAATCCTGGTTATAACCTCCTTCCCCTCCCCCGCTCCCCTCTCCTCTCCTCTCTCTGCATGCCCCCCTCTCTCCTGCCCCCCCCCCCCCCCCCCCCCCCCCCCCCCCCCCCCCCCCCCCCCCCCCCTATCCCTCTTCCTACTTACGCTTCCTACTTACGCCCCCCCCCTCCACCCCCCTCCAGGCAGTATTTCAACTAGCTGTTAAATCCGGAAACCCCCCTTTTGTAGTGTCAGAATCTTCAGCTTGATGAAGGGGACACTCAACGAAAGAAGAAGAGAAAGAAGAGAGAAGGTTAGGGCAGATTTAATACTGCTGGCACGTTTAATGTCATGACAGGGAAAAGATAGGGCAGATTTAATTCTGCTAGCTCATTTCATGTAACAACAGAACAGATGCTTGGATAGATCTACTGCTCTGGTGCATTTGATGAAGAAGCAGAGCAGACATTAGGATAGACCCAATACCGCCTGCACGTTTCATTTAAAAAAAAAAAAAAAAAAAAAAAAGCGAAATACACGTCAGGATAATTTTGATTCTCCACACACACACACACACACACACACACACACACACACACACACACACACACACACACACACACACATATTGACCCAAACACTCATACACACACACAAGCCCACACACACTCGCGCACGCGGACACACACACACACTCTCTCTCTCTCTCTCTCTCTCTCTCTCTCTCTCTCTCTCTCTCTCATGATGATAGATAAATGTTATGATCATTGATTTTCTGAATGCATCGTCACTAATGACAATTGTTTCTTGAATTTAATCTATTCATGCACTGTCACCACATCATGAAAATGTGTGTCATATGTTGATGCTATTGATGCATTGTTATTGTATAATTATGACCATTACCATTATCATATGTTGATATCCCAAATGTAGATATGTAACATCTCTCTCTCTCTCTCCTCTCTCTCTCTCTCTCTCTCTCTCTCTCTCTCTCTCTCTCTCTCTCGCTCTCTCTCATCTCTCCTCTCTCTCTCTCACTCTTTTGATAAATAATAGCAGGCTCTTTTTCTATGTACCTGTGTGTGTGTGTGTGTGTGTGTGTGTGTGTGTGTGTGTGTGTGTGTGTGTGTGGTGTGTGATCGTTCTTAAATTTAACGTCTATCCACCTAGCAGTGATCTTAGCCAGTATGTAAGTGTTATGTGTGTGTGTGCATGTGGTGTTTTGGGGTGTATGCATGCGAACGGTTGGTGCTGATTTTGGGCGTACGTAGGTATGTATAATGCAATTAGGCTAGATAAAATAAATAACAATTAAAAAAACAACACCACATAAATGAATCCAAAACTTAAAACAAACACTAAATAAGCAACCAGCACCAAGATGGGGAACATAACATTGACGTTAAAGTAAATGTCCAACTGGGCTCTTGATCAGTCCATGAACAACTTCAATAATGTTTGATTCGTTAGAGATGGCGTCTTGTATATGTGTGTGTGTGTGTGTGTGTGTGTGTGTGTGTGTGTGTGTGTGTGTGTGTGTGGTGTGTGTGTGTATGTAGAGATGTTTTCCTTATTCTTTTTTTTTAGTAATCAATTCATTTATTCTTATTTGTAGTTTTCAATGTCCATTTTTCTCTAAGCTCATGTATTCGTCAATCTTGAAGCGGAAAAAGCTCATGTTTTAATGTATTTTAAAGATGAGTGTGCTTGTTTATCATCATCATCATCATCATCATCTCCCCCCCCCCTCTCTCTCTCTCTCTCTCTCTCTCTCTCTCTCTCTCTCTTCTTGCCTCCTCTCTCTCTATCTCTCTTTCTGCCTTCCCCTCTCCCCCCACCGTCTCTCTCGCTCTCCCTTCCTGTCCCCACCTCTCTCTCTCTTCATGACTCCTCTCTCTCTCTCTCTCTCTCTCTCTCTCTCTCTCTCTCTCTCTCTCTCTCTCTCTCTTATCAGTTACCAGGAACGAAGCTTCCGCTTAATCTCAGGCCATCTCGGAGAATGCGGAGGCTTTCAAGAGACGCTGAGGAAAGCTGTCCATTTAGAAATTTCACACAAATCATACGGGAAAAAAAAGGCATATCCCATGGCGACCACTCCTCACCCCCACCCGCCCCTGCCCCCCCCCTCCCTGCCCTGTTCTCCCCCTTCCCCTCCTACCCCTCTTCCCCTCACCACCCCACTCCACCATCACCACCAACACCGCCACCACACCCTCTGGACAAAATCTGAATTCCGAATTCTTTATTTCAGGGGGGGAAATCACTAATGCTAAGAGAGGAATTTGCCTATTGGACTCACATGTGATGAGTAGATGGAGCAGAGGGTTGAAAGACGTAGGGTGCACGGGGAAGGAGATAGGCTTGTGAATTCGGTTACAACAACGTCTGCTCTGGTGTGATCAGCAGATGGTACATGTCATGTCTAAAAGGTGATCCTTTCAATACTGCAGGCTTTTAGAAATCCTCGAAACAAGAAACTCAACTCTCTTGCCTCTACCCTGGCCATTCTGCAGCAGTCCATTGATAATACTGTCATCCAGTGGATACGCTCACACTGCCACATCAAAAGCTAAGAGCAGAGACCTGGCCTGCCAACACATCGACGAGGGAGAGGCTCTATGGATCACTGGAGGGCCTCCGCCGTACAGCAGCCTTCGTCAGTGCCTCTGGGGTTCCTGTCAGAGTGAACGAAGAAGAAGACGAAGAAGAAAAGAGGTGATCGGTATGGAAGGGGAAAAGAGAGCATTTGAAACAGACAGCCAAACAAAAGAAGCGGAAGGTGTTTCACTACCATGGTCACAAGAGCTTCCTAAACCAATCTCATGGTTGTATCGGACCCTGTTCATACACCTTGCGACAAGCAGCATATCAGACGTGTGGCCATTGCGTTTACTGTCTTTCATGATAGTCAGCACCAACAGCAGCAGACGACTCGAGATTCTCAGTTCTTCAGTGCCTACCTGCACCCTTACCCATCTCCCATCCCCACCCCACCCTATGCTCCCCCCAGACACCCCCCCCCCCCCCCCCCCCGTCCCACCGCCTGCCCCCACCCTTACACTCCTCTCCTCCCTCTCTACCTCTCTCCCTTTCTACAAGATCGAACAACTTTTCTGGCTCGACGAAATTCCTTCTTCTCTACCCCACGCATTGATCTATACGAAACAAGCCTAGCTTACTGTGGACCATATGTCTGGAACTCACTTCCACCGAATCGACAAAAATACGAAATACTTTAAAACTTTTCGAGAAACATTTGCATGAACATTTTATGTCTCAGTAATGTAATTATTTGATTAAAATGATTAGTCACCCATTCGCGCAAGTTCTTCTGCGAACCATACTTTGAATACATCGTCTAAACATACATCCTACTCCGTTAAAATCGCTCATCCCCACTCCCCACTCTGTCTACCATCCCTTTTCTCCTCCCCCTACCTACCATTCTCTCTTCCCCACCCTCCTCTGACTTCTCTCTCTGTAGTTTTGTTTGTTTGTTTGTAAGTTTCCTTTCTTTTTTTACCATCCCCCATCTCATTAGTGCTTTCATGAATAGTTTTGCTTATCATTGTAGAATTAGATTACAATGTTTCCTATGTGAATTGTCGGTATGAATGATATGCTCGTTGAATTAATGTATGCATGACAAGACAGATGTAAGACCTAGATTTTGGCCTAAATCTTCTTCCCTTGGGTCTGAAGATCAATCAATCAGTCAAT
>JADBJO010006755.1:113870-126908 GCA_016801955.1 Conus betulinus
GGACTGCTTTTGGAGTCTTTTTTGGTCTTCTTCTTTTCTCATCTCCTGAATCATCATGTCTCTTTTGGCTTTTCCTTGGTTTGGTCACACCAGTCCTTGTCTGTTGGTCTGTGTGTGTCCTGTTATTTTTCTGATCTTGAGACTTTCTTTTGCAGAATCCATGGCCTCTTGAACTTGCCATTTTCTGCCTGTCTTCAGCTGGGGCTTGATTGCTTCTACAACCTTGTCTCCTGAGTCCTCCAGCATGCTTTGAAGTCTGATCTTCTCTGCTTTGTATTCCTCCAGGATGGATTTCAGTGGTAGTTTCAACTTTGCTTGGCGACAGTACAGCGCTATGTCAGTGAGACAGGGTGGGACACCAAGCCATTTCCTTGAGAATTGTTGATTTTTAGCTTCCATTGCCTCCACTATGCTGGTGAAAATGTCGTATATCATCAGAGGCCATAGGAGCTTTGGTATCAGCATGAACTGCAGACAACAGACCTTGTATTTGCCAGGGAGCCCACACTGGTCAATAGTCTCCAAGCCTTCTTCCGACATCTGTTGGTTTCTTTTGCTCTTTGTGTGTCTTTCAGCGTATCATCATACCATCTTCCAAGACTCTTGACTGGCTCTTCTGTGACTGTTGGAATGGCCTGGTTGGAAACACTGAAGACCACAGATTCGGCCACTTTTCCTTTTCCTCAGTGAGAGACTCTGTGATTTCTTTGGCTTGAACTTCATTCTGGATGAGGCAACTATGTCGTCCAGCCTCTCCAGCACATGATGTGTCTCGTCTTCTCTGGATGAAATCACTGTAGTGCCATCCATGAAGGCCTTGAGAGGGGGCATCTTGTATCCATCACCAAGTTCTGTTTGTCTTGCGTTGTTTGTGCTGCTTTCAAGATGACTTCCATTGCCCAACACGAACAGTATTGGGAAAATTGCACAGCCCATTGCAATGCTCACTCCCAAGTTGATCCAATCTGCTGTGTACTCCTGGTAGAGAACCACATTGAGAAGCCATTGAAGTACTTCTTGAGCATGTCGCGGATGTTCTTTGGCACATGGTACATCTCAAGAGCCAACTGTATCAATCATGGGGTACAGATCCATATGCGTTTGCCAGATCAAGCCACACTACAGCTTGGTCTCTCTTTTCTGTTTTGGCTCTTTGGGTTGCGTCCCAGATTGTTATGGCGTGTTCTACACAGCCAGCCACGCCTGGGATGCCACCTTTCTGGACTGACACATCCAAGTACTTGTTTTCCATGAGGTACTTGGTCAGCCTTGCTGCCATGACAGAGAAGAAGATTTTCCCTTCGACGTTCAGTAGTGATATTGGCCTGAACTGGCTGATGTCACTTGAGTTTTGCTCTTTGGGGATGTACACACCATCTGCCGTCATCCACTGGTCGCTGATCTTCTGGTTCTCCAAGCTGATCGCAGCAGCCTGTGGAGCCACTCCAGCACCTTGGGACATTTCTTGTACAGCTGGTAAGGTATTCCGTTTGGCCCTGGTGATGATTTGGCTCTGGCTTTGTCGACCACCTTCTTGATTTCCGCCAAACGTTGGTGGCTTGTCATTGAACTGTTCCTCAGGGTTGGTTGGCCCAACCAGACCCTTGAATGTCAAGAGGTGGTTTGCTCTGTGAGTCAGAGTATGTTTTCCTCAGATGCTGCTCAAGAACTCCTTTGTCCACACTTAGGGTCCCAGATTTCGGCTGCTCAAACAGTGTTCTAGCAAACTGGAAGGGGTCCCTGAAGAAGCGCTCTTGGGCCTTCTTCTTTTTGCTCTTTCTCTTCTCGCAGATTCTGCTTTGCTGAGGGCGCTGTGTGTTGCTTTCAGGTCTTTCCAGAGTTTTTCCTCGCCTTGTTTTTCAGCTGGTAGTGCAGTCTTCATTTGCTTCTTCGGGTTTTCTCTTTGGGACCCTGATCTTGTCCATCTCTTCTTGGCGTCTGGATTTCTTTGGAGGTGTTTTCTCTTTGGGTAGTTTTGCTCCATAGGCGTCTCTACATGTGGCATACACAATGTCCCCATATATGGCTAGTTGTGTTCCCAGGGCGCTTTTCCCTATCAGTGCTCCCAATCTTCAGTTTCGTTTGCTCGTGGCAGGTTGAATTTCAGGCGCCTGGCATCGAGGACCTGTGCAAATTCCTCATCCGAACCAACAGCGTGGATGTCCTTGGCACTGTTTTAAATCCTGGCCTTGGTCTTCTGACGTCTTATCTGCTGATGCAGTGCGCTGCTGCTCATTCAGATGAGTCTTCACACATCTCATCTTTGTTCTATGGATCTTCATGCCACGGGTGGTAGCGAAACGCTTTCCACAGACACATGGATATTCCATTTGGTCCATGTTCATAGTCCATGTTCCGTTTGAGATCTGCAGTCATGACACACACACACACACACACACACACACACACACACACACACACACACACACACACACACACACACACATATGAGCGCACGCCCGCACGCATGCACGGGCACACGGACACACGAACACACGCACACACACCCTACGTCCCCCATCCCTACTTTTCCCCTGACTTGCCCCTTCTCAGAGATGCTCACTTCTCTCCCACCCGATCCGTCATAACCAAAATGTCTGCCTCCCCCAACCCCCACCCCCCCCCCCCCCCCCCCCCCCCCCCCCTCCCCCCTCCCTAGACTGCTTTTGCATATTAGCGGGCTAGACCTCACAGTAATGTTACAGTTGGGCGCATCAGCTCCAGTAAGACAAGAGCTTTTAATATTATTGGTTTAGTTTTTCACAGTGACTCTCAGCTTGATCTCGTCACACGGATTTTAAAGGTTTGAGAAATATACAGTTTGATTAACTGTGGTGTTGGCTGGAATCCACCATGACTGATTGTGTGAATGGAAGTGAAAGATAAATTCAGTTTCTGTAAACTGATAAATGTCGCCAAGACAGTGACATTAAACACTTGTCAGTGTGATGTGGGACAGGTCTATCTCTGTGAGTGCAGGCATGACAATAACAGATGAGTGGTCAGTGAGGAATGTGGACAATGGGTTGTTGGACAGGGACAATATCTGCAGGTTTCTAGTCCCATGGAAAATGGCAGGATTGACATGTTGCAGGTTGTTGCCACTGAGGTCCAAAACCTTTAAATTCGACAAATTCACACCTGACAGAATAGTCAAGAACACTGGGCAAGATTCAGGTAAACAAGGTAAGCATTATTGCTCACATCTGACAGTGTTAGACCTGACCCTGTGGCGTCCAAGCAGCGCAGCTGCGAGTATAGAGCTGCAGGAAAGGCTGATGACATAGAAATGTGTGACCTCGACACAGACATTCCACAGGGCATGTTATGTCACATGATAATTCATCATCGTACATTGGACAGTGTGAGGCCAGCCATCACAAATGTGATCAGTGTGTAAACACATAGTGGATGATCTGCACTTAAACAATCCAGGGCATTTCATACCTGCGCACCCTTCTTCATCCTCTCGATAATTACAGTCATACATGCCATTGCACAGTGTGTAGACAGGCAGGCAGTAGTCAGCCTCTCAAACACTGAGCTCTGCAATATCACTGACTGACTGAAACCAATTTATTGTCAGATCAACTCAAGGTTGTACTGACATTTAAGAAAACATTATGAACAGAATACCGACGTTTTTCATTCAAATATCACAACGTTTACGTATAGATCCACACTTGATGCATATGCACGCCTGTGTGTGCACGAGTGCGCGGACATGTGTGCGTGTGTGTGTGTGTGTGTGTGTGTGTGTGAGTACCAACGTTTTTCATTCTACAATATCACACACACACACACACACACACACACACACACACACACACACACACAAGCACATGCACGCACGCGCACACACACACACCCCGTAACGGGCACACGCGCAGTACGCATGCACGTACGTGCACGCACGTACACATGCATGCGTGTGCGCGCACTGAAGCGCGAGCGCGCGCACACACACACACACACACACACATGTGCACGAGGGCGCGCGCACGCGCGCGCGCGCACACACACACACACACACACACTATGATGGAAGCTGGTTAGGGTTGGGGTGGGGTGTGGAATTGTGGAGCACTGCACTAACTGCTGCTGATGAAACCGCTGATCAAGGTAATGCAGGTGAATGAAGACAACCGGCTGGTCCTGTCATACCTTTAAACAACAAAAAACAAATTCGCACATTCGAATACAATAAATGGCAACCTCCATAACTAGATGAGAAGCAGCAAGCAAGGGGGTTGGAGAAATTGTCCCAGCCTCTTCACCACACACACGGGTCCTCATTTAAGATTTTTTCCATATGGATTTCATTCTCATTTGGATTCTCAGCAGCAATTTGTTGACAAAATGGCGTCGATGGGAAAGCAGAAGTCTTCCAATCTTGACAAGTCTCTCAGCAAAGGAAAGCCGGAGGTTGGTTTTGAACGCACATGCAAAGATAAGTCATAAAAAGATAAAATGAAACAATTGTAGGCTTAGGTTGTTGGAACTGGCTCGGGGGCTTATCGTATGATTTTGGGTTGAAGGAATCCCTTTAGGAAAGCTTCCTTCTACTTCAGTCCATTCAGTTCATTATCTTACGCCGCGCTCAGCACTCTTCACTCAGACCATTATCAGCGCGCAGGATGCATACTGTGGCAATGCCTGTCATCTTTCACCATCGGCCTACGAGGCCTACTCCTCCAAAGATTGGTGATAGGATTTAACGTAAGTGCAGGACGTGATGCGTGCGTTCACACACAGAACCTTGGTAGAAGATCCTCATTCGAAGGACTTAAGTGGATTGAACTCAGAAAGCAATGTTAGCTCTCAGGGGTAAAACTCCCACTACTGAAACGGTTCGTTGGAGATTTGAACATGCAGTCCAAGGGTTACAGCAGTTACACAAATTCTACAATTCATTCACATAGTTCCTGTGCGGTAAGTGAGTTACAGTCTCTTGCACAGAAAAAAAAAAATAAAGAAATTTCCCTTTAATCCATACACCACTAGCGAACAGAATTCATTCTTAAGTTGAAAGAATGCTGACTGCCATTACATATGCTCAGTTTGAGCCTTGTGATTACTTGTAGGTAAACCTATCCATTTAAAAAAAATAAAGATGATTTAGAATTTTTCTTGTGTGTGTGTGTGTGTGTGTGTGTGTGTGTGTGTGTGTGTGTGTTTGGTTTTGTTTTGTTTTTTTTTTTTTGTTTGTTTTTTGTTTTTTTTTTTTAGTTCAGGAGAAATTTCTCAGAAAGAAGCTAACAAGATAATTGCCAAGCCCTAGGCAATCCGAAAAGTGGGCTAAAGTATTTTAAAAGCGTTTTACACCACTCACAGTGTGACTTTAACTAAAAAATAGCATGCAATTGAGAGAAAAAAAAAATCTTTAGTGGTTGTGTCACAGAAGTTTAGTTCCTATGTACACCTATTTCATTAGCCACTGGTGTGACAAACACTGGATCCTTTGTTTTAAACACACCATATGGAACACCAACTTGTGTCTTCTTCCAAGTATTAAACAAAGATAGAAATTGCAATGAATGATTTCCTGAACAACATCACTAGTCTTGCACAAATAAGTGTTACTCATAAAGTTGCAAAAAAGTTCTTAAACCTGTTGCTTACTGAATTCTAGCCAAATCAGTGGAAACCCACTCAACTTTACCACTAAGCACTATGCAGACATACATAGACTGAACAAAAAAAGGGAAGCCAACACGTGCTACCTGAATTATTAAATTGGTGACTATTGTCAGCATGGCAACCTTTAAACACCTAAGACAGATTCAAAACGTCAGTACCCCAGATATTGAGATAAGTTTGCCAACCCTTCAAGCTTTGTAGGTTGGTGTTTTTGTTGGATTTTCAGTTTTTTTCTTCTCAGACCCATATTGGTTTTTACTTTTAAAACTAAACTAGTAATCTTTACATTTGTAACCTCATTGATATTGATATTTACTGATTGGTTCATATTCATTGGTTCACATTCATGAAATACCAATCAAATCACTTGTGACTTGGCTTCACTTTAAAAAAAAAAAAAGAAGAAAGTTCATAAGTAAATTCAGACATGTAAATATCATGAATTCTTTCTTGGTTAGAATGAGGGAAATGAGGAATTAAGAGTTTATTTGTGTTCATTCTGCTACTATTCTGCTACTATTGAAAACATTACATGACTGAAAATTGAGGTTCTGCTACTACATGTACTTTGAGGTCTGCATTATGCACACTGCAAGAATAGCAGAAGAAATTTTCACTAAAGTCCTAGTTTAGAGGCTTTCTTTTGTGTCATGGACAGATTAGCTTATGTTTGTGAGAGAACAAATTACCGAGATTGTCACAAGAGAACAGGGAGGGGAAATGGGCTGTTAAGTAGGACATTGCTCAGACTCAGAGGCCATGACCAGAATGATTTTTCATCAGTGTCAGCATACCCCTCTCTTGCTTTCGGCAACTGTGTCTAGTCTTTATTGCATATGTCTAGAGGTACAGTCATCATAACTAGTTCACAAGCACAAGAAGGACAGACTTCTCTTCTAATAGGACTTGATGAACGCCGCAGTTGAGAAAAATGCAAGTCCTCCCAAGAGTAAAACCTTTATGCATAAGAGTGATGCAGCTCTCCACAGACAGGAGTCATGGAATTTTACATATAATACAGAGCAATGGTTTAATACAATTACAGTGACATGAACCATGGGAAATATACAGTAGGTTCAGTCAAATAAAGCAGATAAGCACTGATGTAAGCTTACAGACTTAATTATCATTTTATTGTTGTTTTTTCCCCCCATCTAAAAACCAAGACCAGATGCCGTTAAAAGTCACAGGGTCATCACAATCAACGATACATCAGGTCAAAAAACACAGCTAATACACTTTATAAATAGGGAAGGGGTGGGGGTGAGGAGCTGACACTGACAGAGATGGTTTGAAAAAGGATGACTTTTGCTTTGAACACCCATACTTTGTAGAATTTGACACTGGTTGCACACCCTCCCATTTGCAAATACTGCTTCCCTGCCCCAAGATGGGTCATACCTGCAGTCATCCCCTCTGCACACCAGTCACCACACCACACACCAATTCCCGCTGCTTGTTGCAGCTGATAGCGGAGACTAGAGTGCAAGATCTGCAGACATACTGTCACACTTCTGCAAACCTGCGAACTCCACCCTCCTGTTACCACCAATCGCTGAATGGATCCAGACTTAAAAAGAGAGAGATAGAAAAGAAAGAAGAAAAGCAAGTAGGCTATCAGCTGGGTTGGACTTTTGGTAGCCAACCTCCTCCGAAAATCAATGCATCAATTAAACAGCAAACAGGTGTATAGTCCATCTGGCGAATTATTTCCCTTGGGCCAGCTGCAGTACTGCACATAATTACCACTTCAACATATTATATCATTTCCTTACACTCCTGCACTTTTATCAGTCTTCATAACAACAAAAGTTCCTATACCACAAGAGTACTAATTCACTGACTGTGAACACAACCTCTGTTTAACAGTAATTTTGATTGATTCATACCACTAGGTTCAGTCACAAAACCATCATAAAATGATCAGCCACATCCTCATGAACATGAATCGAAAAAAAAAAAAATTGCCTTACCAGTCTGTCTGCAAACTGTATCATCATGTCCTGGAATGAATTTCAGCCAACCCCAGCCAGCAACCAAAGACCACCAGAACAAAGTTATGATCTACAAGGGATCACTGTCACACGCAGACACAGAAACACACAGAGATGTAGAGAGTCAGCGGCACAAGTGTGAGCTATCACAAGAAATTTTTTTTCATCATCATCCGTCGAGTGTCCACAATCATCAGGTTGATTATTCTGACACTTTTGGGAGGTTGACGCAGGGGGAAAAAAAAATAAAAGAAAAGTCCTATTTACTGCAAGAGGCTGCTAGCTCTTGACCTGAATAAGTCAAGAGTCTCTGATGTCACAGCAGCCTCTGTCAAGTTGTTGTTCCACTCCTGGATGGTACGTGGCAGGAACACACTGGAGGCGGTTTAGCTGATGAGAGTGCAGTCTTCTGTCCATGAGGTTGCAGCTCTGAGCTTAGGTTTTCCATCAGACAAGGCCTTTCCAAACTCCACATGTACTAAGTCCTGTCTGATCTTGTAGAGCATGGCGAGCCGAGCAACCTTTCTCCGATTTTGCAATGATGTCCAACCTAACTCACTGATCATTTGTTGAACACTTGCATGTTGGTGGTAATTGTTGTTGACAAAACGGGCTGCTCTCTTTGCACTGCCTCGATGGCAGTGATGTGGTCTCTTGTATATGGGTCCCAGACTGTACATGCATATTCCAGAACTGGGCACACCAGTGCTTTGTAAGCAGTCTCTTTGATGTTATGAGCACTGATCTTCAGGTTGCACCTCAGGAAACCTAGGGACTTGTTTGCTTTACTGATGATGTTTTTTATGTGTGTAGGTCCCAACTTAGATCTTGAGAGATGGTGACCCCTAGGTATTTAGTTCAAGTGACATTTGTCCAGATCTGACTGTGTAGATGGTAGCTTGGTACACTGAGCTTGTTCTTTCGTTTGGGGCTGATGACTGGAAAGAATTGTACATTTGGCAGGATGGAAAGTCATGTCCCAACTCTTTTCCCATTTTTCAAGCTTATGAAGGTCCTGCTGTAAATCATCTTGGTCTTGGCTGGTTGTTACTTGCCGGTAGACAGCTGTGTCATCTGCAAAGAGAGACGTGTCTGTGAGGAGAGATTATTGGGCAAATCGTTTATGTAGGCCAGGAAAAGACTCGGACCTAAAACGGAGCCCTGAGGTACTCCCGACTTGACACGGATGAAATCAGATCTAGTTCCATCCACCACAACTGCCTGTCGCGCCGATCTTTCAGGAAACCACTGATCCACCTGTTGACTTGGCCCTGTACTCCATACTGATGTAACTTGTGGAGGAGGAGTGAGTGGTTTACCTTGTCAAAGGCCTTTGCAAAATCCAAAATGATGTCTGTTTGGCCGCATTTTTCCATGGTCTCTGTCAGTTCTTCCATCAACTCTAAGAGTTGTGTTTTGCAAGATCTTCCTCTGCGGAAACCATGTTGACATGGGGAAAGTATCTTGTTGCTCTCTAGATGGTTCATTAGAGCTCTGACAATGATGTGCTCCATGATCTTGCAAGGCACACTTGTCAGAGAAAACTGGCCTGTAGTTTGCAGGCTCGTAGTGCTGCTCCCCTTTCTTGAAAACTGGTGTGACATTTGCTGATCTCCAGTCTTCAGGTACAACTCCAGTGTTGATGGAGGACTGGAATATGTGAGTCAGTATGGGGGCGATTTCTGGTGCAAGAGTCTTCAGTACCTTGGGTGTTATCTCATCGGGTCCGCAAGCTTTGTATGGATTTAATCTTTGAGAAGCTTTAGGACACCATCCTTGGAGATCTGGATACTGGTCAGCTCTGGAAAGCCTGCATTTCTCATCTGGCATTTCTCTTTGAATCTTCCCTTGTGTAGGTCTTTCCTTCAGTGAACACAGATTGAAATTGTTTGTTCAGAGTTTCTGCTTTGTCCTTTGGCACTGATATCAGTCTGCCATTAACTTTAAGAGGAGAGACACCTACTTTTGCTGTCCTCTGGTGCTTGATATAGGTCCAGAACCTTTTAAGTGAAGGAGGTTTCCCTGGGGAAGTTTCAGTGATGGAGTCGTTTATGTACTTTCCAGTATTCTCATCTGGTCATGCGCTGAATGGTCCTTCTCAGCTTTTGGCATTCATCTCTGAGCTCCTGGGTGCCCTTCTTTTTCATCTTCTTGTACACACCCGAGTTCTCCTGTTGATGAGTTTTTTAAGCTCTGGAGTAACCCAGGGTTTTCTGAACTTTGGGGTGGGCCTGTTTGGATGGGATGTATGTTTCCACTGCTTCAGAGTAGACCGTTTTAAAAACTTGGTCCAGAGCTCTTGGGTTGAGAGAGGCTACCCTCTTCCTTTTCCAGCCTGCTGTCTAGTTCCTTCATGGCTTCCCTCATGTCATCCCATTTTGTTTTGTTGTATAGGTGTATCTTCCTCGGATTTTGCTTCGTCTTCTGCACATTTACATTATACTCGCAGTACACGATCTCGTGGTCCGATACGCCCATAACAACTTCGACTCTTGGGACTAGACTTGGTGTGTTTGTGAGGACTAGATCGAGAGTGTTTTCGAGTCTGGTGGGTTCTGTGACCATCTGTTCAAGACCATGATCCCTTAATGTCTCAAGGAACTCCTTGTGTAGTTTGACATAGTTTGTTCTCTTCAAAGTGGTCGACTCCCAATCCCGTCCTGGGAGGTTGAAATCTCCCCCAATCATCACATGAGCATTTGAAATCATTGAGACCGCTCTAGGGTTCTTTGAATTTTCTCAGGCCTATAACATCTTGGAGTCAGGTCGGTAGAAGGTACTCACGTACAGTGTCTTTTTCCCAGCTACTTTTAGGGCAGCCCACACAATCTCGCATTCTGTTTGCAGTTCTGGTACAGGGTAGCTTTTGAGGTCTGTCTGTACCGCGATCAAGACCCCTCCTCCATCTCTATTCCTGTCTGTCCTGTACAGTTTGTACGGTCCCAGTATGGCCTCACTGTCTGCAATGCCCTTGTCCAGCATGGTTTCTGTACCAAATATTATGTCTGGTCTCATGCTGTCGATAACATTTTGCATGGCTGGTTTCTTTGCAACAGCTGACTGGATGTTTACATTTAGTACTCTGAGGGGTTGGTTTCTCCATTTATTTTGTTGGCTGGCTCTAGAAGGAGTAGATGTGTGGAGTGGGCGGAAGTTTGATTCTGTAGAGGAGTCAAGCTGAGGTTCTGATGTGACTGAAGGCCAGTCATTGATGTGCAGGTTGAAAACTATGACACTATTCGGGTTTCCACACAAGGCACAGTACCACGGGCTATCCGTCACATTCAGGTTTTCATACATGTCATCTGTGATGCTTTGGCATCGGGCATGGAACCCAATACCCACAGGTCTCACACTCTACTCCTTATATCCCCAGGTAACTGTCTTGTCACACTCACCACAAGGAAAGTGTTCCTCTGAACTGTTAGTGGAATGGGATGATGATGATCTGTTTCTGCTAGGGCCTGGGGTTGGGTTCTGGTGCATATGATTGAAGTAACAGAAGAACTGTCAGATAGAGTTTAACTGTTCTCTGTTTTGTAAACAATCTACACCTCCTGCTGTAGTCTTTAGTTGACAGTATGCTTGTTGTTAAACTCAGTCCCATGTTGTGAATTTGACAAACTGTCTTTTTGGCAAAACCATTTTGCATCACATCCAATAAGCTGTTAGGTTCTGGAGTTTCAGCTTTCATCCATCGTTGTCCAAGTAGAGCAACGATGGTGATGGCGAGAGTGCAGAAAGCCATAGTGATGATGAAAAAATGGTCCTAATAACTAAAGCATTGTTCATGACAAAGTTTTAAGAAACAAGTGATGGTGCCGACCGATCAGCAGTCTCTATGCGCCGTAGCAGCCACTGTCTCTATCACACTACTCACATGTTGCAGCCAGTAAATTCCAACTCGTCAGCACAGTGATTTCTCAGCGCGTTTGAAAACCCAACAGCTACTCGAGTTACTGGTGAATGACTACATATCCACTTTTGTACCGTTCCTTCGAAAGAAAAAGTAGAAGCCGTTTTGAGCAAAAAGCAGACAATAAGCACCACTTTCAGTTTGTCACATGCTAGCTAGGTAGCTTTACTATTTGAGCACAGTCCAGTCTTGCTGTATCTTGATGATTTTGAGTTACTCAATTCAGCTTTGTGCTGATAGAGCCAGCAACAAAGCTAAATAACTCTAACTATATACTAGTATCTAAAATACTGAAAGTCACAACACTACGCACTACACAACACAACACACTCTACTCCCGTTTTGCTATGGGCAAACTCACTGACTTGCTGAGTGGTTGACAAAGTTTTTCACTGTTTCTTCACAGCCTGTCAAGTAAGGGTTTAGAATCGCATTCGTAACTCGGAGCACTAAGAACGTACAAAAGTCACATATTTCTGTAGATATCTAACTTATTTTCACAGTTTTGATTAAATTTGGTGGAGCCGACGTGTAAAAATGCCTGCTCATCTCGCGCACACGCAACCTCCCTTTTTCTTTTTTAATGTATATGCTTACCAACTGATTTTTTTTCCAGCCACCTTAACTCATTATTTTCTTGTTGGCCTCACATTCACAAAGACGGCATAGATGAAATACAAATTGTTTATATGTTCATATGTGTATTATTGGTTTTGGTGTTTTTGTTGCTGTTGTTGTGTTTGTTTGTTTGTTTGTTTTTGGGGGGGCATTGTTTGTTGTGATGATAGGATCATATGGTAGTCACTAATCAGTGTATCCAGTCTGTTGGTGTGGGCACATGCAAATTTGTGAAATAGTAAGCAGTTTTGTTTCTTTTTTTTTGTCATCTTGATAGATATATGATGCATAAATGATACTCTGGATTGGTCATTTGTTGAAGAAGAATAACGCCTTTTCCTGCAGGTGAATGTGGCTACCTTTGCACTGCTGTTCTCTGAAATAGTGCAGTATTGTCAAAACAGAGTTTACACTGTCCCTGAGCTTCAGACGAAGTGAGTATATAGCATGCTGGTACAAACTTGTATCTGAAATGATCATTTGAAAAACCAGTAAGTGGGGTTCTTTTTTTATTCATGAGTTGTCTTTCATTCCTTTTTATCTGTACTGTATTTGTATTGTCCAAATGTGCAAAGGAAAAAAAAAAAGAGAAGTAAACTGTATTTTCCTCTTGTCTTTTTAAGAATTCAGATTTCTTCGTTCTGAATCAAAAAACGTGCTAGATAATCTCTTTTGAAAGGGGGGGGGGGGGGGGGGGGGGGGGGGGTAGCTGTGTTTTGTCATTTAAGTTGTTTTCTGTTCAAGGACACATCAGAAATGGGTTGTATGTTATTTCACTTAACAAATTTTCATTTTTTTTTTTTTTTTTTTACTTGTCACATGTTCATAAAGCGTGCATTCCATCCTGTGTTGTCAAACAATTGTAACAGG
>JADBJO010006756.1:15000-17500 GCA_016801955.1 Conus betulinus
CAGTTGACTTCAAGTGCCATTCACATCAACTGTCCATATTCCTTGTCACATGCACGCATACATGCGCACGCTCGCGCATGCGCGCACGCACGCACGCACGCACACACACACACACACACACACACACACACACACACACACACACGCGCGCGCGCGCGCGCGCGCGCACACACCACACATACGCCATGCACGCACGCACGCACGCGCGCACGCACGCACACACACACACATACACACATAAGGCATGCATGTAACGTTGATCGCACGATTAAGAAAGGAAAAAGGGGATCCATTTACCTGTACATAACGCCAGCAGACCAAGACACAGCGCCCCCCCCCCCCCCCCCCCCCCCCCCAAACAAAAACAAAACAAAAACAAAAACAAAAAAAGCACGTGTTTTTTCGAGAGGAGGGAAGCACAACAGAGGGGGGGTTTGTGCAGAAACGGGAACTCAACCTCTTTTTAGTGAGACGAATGTCGACCCATCATGTTATAAGTGAAGTGCCCTGCACTCTTGCCCCAGATGACAAAAGAGGGATTGTAAATAAAAGAAGGGGGGAGAGGATGGAGATCCTACGAAAGCGAAGGACTGAAGGCTAGGCATGGGGTACAATCTACACCGGCTCTGTATCGAGAGGAAGTATGATGATGAAGTGTTTTGTACCTGATGTGTAACCTTCACCCTTCCTAATCCCAGCCCCTCCTTCCCGCTCCCCTTTCACCAACGTCTTTGGCGGAATGTGCTGTCACAGTGCTTTGGCTTCATTCATTTAGGGAATGGCATGAAGCAGGCGAGCGGGACTGGAGTCCCCAGAACCCATCCGCCCCCAGCCCTAAAAAAAAAAAACAGTGTTAGCCCTCACGGCAGGGGTCACTCTCACTGTCTCCAGTCCCTCACACATACATTCTACCCCCCCACCCCCCCCGTCCTCCGTCTCTCTCTCTCTCGAGCTCCTCTCCTCTCTCCCTCTCTCTCTCTCTCTCTCTCTCCTCTCAAGTTCAAGTGAGTCACAAACCATTCATTCGCTCCACTACACCACGTCTTACAAGCAGCGTGAACTGCCATTCTCTCTCTCTCTCTCTCTCTCGCTCTCCGCTCTCTCTCTCTCTCTCTCTGCTCTCTCGCTCTCACATCACACACACACACACACACACCACACACACACACACACACACACACACACACACACCACACACAGAGGAGAGACGAGAGAGAGAGAGAGAGGAGAGAGAGAGAGAGAGAGAGAGAGAGAGAGAGAGAGAAGCATAAGTCATAATCTTAGTCCAGTTTCTGCCTGGATGATGAGAAGGTGCACGGGGATCCACAGACCTGTTCATAGCACTGAGTAGACCGAGATAACCCCCCCCCCCTCAAAACACTGACACACGTGTTTAATGGACAGGAGGGAAGCAAAACAAGGGTGTGTGTGGACAGACCACGATCTCACCCCTGTTTCACAGTCAATGTCCATCTGGCGTTCAACTTCAGAAAATAAGTGATTGCTCGTTCTTCGTTGTCATTGTCCTAAATGTAGTTTTAACCTTCCCTAAAGAAGAGTGAAGAGGTCGAAACGCATCGTGTTTAGTTTTGTAATTTGTTTGACTCTTCAGTTCGGTGAACATAGTGTGTTTTTTTTCTTTAAATCATATTTGACATGAGCTGAATATCAAGCCATCATGTTCTCAGTGGACCACTCTACCCCCTTGCTCCAAATGACAAAGGAAGAGGATTGTCAACAAAGGACGAAAGAAGGGAGTGAGAACCAATGAAAGTGAAGGACTGAAGGGTGGGAGTCGTGTAGGTGCAGGGTGCAAACTATGCCAGCTCTATGTGGAGAAGAAGGAACCATGATGAGGTGTTTTGCATGTAGTCTGACGTTCCCCCCTTCCTAATCACCCCCTTTCCCCCTCCCTCCACTCGGCCACCCCCTTCGACAGAATCTGCTTTTAGGGAGCTTTGGGTTCAATCTTTGTGGAAATGATGTTAGGCAGGCGAGAGGGTTTGTAACCCTTGTTTGGTTCCAGTCCTACACAGCGTGGGCCTTCACGCCAAGTGACCCTCACTGGTTCGAGTCCCCTGCTATTCATTTCTCCTCTCTCTCTCTCTCTCTCTCTCTCTCTCTCTCTCCCTCTCTCTCTCTCTCTCTCTCTCTCTCTCTCTCGCTCTCTCTAATAACAAGTGAGTCCAAACCTCTTCGTCCGTCATCTTCCATTACCACCACGTCTACAGAAGTCGACTTTCGCATGTCATTCAAGTGAGTCGCAAACCTTTCGTCCCTTCATTACCACCCATGTTACGCATTGGAACTTGAGTGTCATTGCATGACAATTTCATTTCCATGTCGCGCGCGCGCGCGCACGCACACACACACACACACACACACACACACACACACACACACCATACACACACACACACACACACACACACACACACACACACACACACACACACACACACACACATACACACACACACACACACACACACACACACAC
>JADBJO010006756.1:37500-40000 GCA_016801955.1 Conus betulinus
ATATATATATATATATATATATATATATATATATATACAGGCAGACGGTTTAAGGTGTTTTTTTTTTTTTTTTGTTCCTTTTTGTCTCTACACTGTTTCCTTCTGTCTTATCTTCCATATTTCCTTCTGTCCTATCTTCCATGTCACCCGTGTAACATTGCATTCATGCAGCGTATCTGGGCTCCCTGTCCACAGCATGTATCAGCCTGGCTTGTCCTATCACAGACCCTACACTGGCAATCCACAGGGAGCAGTCAATGTCACTCTCACCATGAGACATTCCACCAGAGGAGGCACCACACTTCTCCCCAGTCTCTTTAGTGGTGTTCGGTGGATTCCTGTTCTGATTCCACATTCACAGCACACCCACCTACTGATCCTCCTATTGACGACAATAGTTGCTTAATCACGGAGCCAGCACGGAGTTACCTCTCTCCTTCGGAGGGCGGTTTTCACGTCTGACCAGCGACAGTCCCCCATCATTTGCTTGTTGATGGGGTTTCCGACAGAATATACGAGGAGATGGAATCGTGTGTGAGGTGATCATGAGGTCAGGGCACAAAATATACGGAGGATTTTGAGATTTCTTTTTAAATGTTAATCCAGGAGTATCAGGATAATGGCGACGTTGCTTCAAACTTTGATTCTGGTCTAAGGCTACAGAGCAAGGCTGTGCTATTTGCTGCTGACTTTCATAATGTGGTCCCACGACAAATAACCAGGTCCGAGAGAGACATACACCTGGAGCGTTGGTCAGGAAATGTGAGCAACGCTCTCAGACACACAACCATTAAGTGGATGGGACTCAACTATATGTGGTCCCAGTCTTCCTAGATGAGCCCCGAGCTAGCAAACTCTACTCTGGGCAGAAGCTGGTCAGAAAAAAACCCCAAAGAAACAAACAAAACAAAACAGAACACAAAACAAAAGAAAAAAAAAAAAAACAGCCTACAGATCAATGATTCTGATAGAAGTCCTACCCACGACCTCCCAACCCAGATTTGGCTCAACTAAACCACTTCGTCACAGCGGCTACTAGTTTTCTTGTTTGCCTAGTTTTTCTCCATTAACCTTTTTCTAAGCCTAACATATCATCCGTTGCAGGTTTTTTCTTTTTTTAATGCTAATCCATTCTGTGGGCGTTTCCTTGTTGTCAATTTTTGAGGACCAGGAAATCTCTCTCTCTCTCTCTCCTCTCTCTCTCTCTCTCTCTCTCTCTCTCTCTCTCTCTCTCTCTCTCTCCTCTCTCCTTTCCGATTATCTGGTTGTCTCTTTGTCTGTCTGTCTATCTGTGTGTGTGTGTGTGTGTGTGTGTGTGTGTGTGTGTGTGTGTGTGTGTGTGTGTGTGTGTGTGTGTGTCTGCCTGTCTCTCTCTCTCCATAATAGGCGCGCGCACGCACACACACACACACACACACACACACACACACACACACACACACACACACACATATATATATATATATATATATATATATATATATATATATATATATATATATATATATATATATATATGCGCGCAATTTGTATGTACAAGCATGACTCAAACTTACAAACCCAGATATAAAACAAAATATAAATAATGCACATGTCACAAAACAGTACATGTTCACCTGGATTTTCATAGATCCAGATAAATTCAGCTTACAAAGATTGCTGAAAGAAAAAAAATATACAACCTTCAAAGATGAAACAGAAATCTGTTAAATTAACTATGGCAGTCCCGGAGCACTTTCATAAGAAAACTTACACACATACATATGTATATGCACACACATACATATATACTCACACATGTGTGCATATGCATGTTCAATTGAAAGAAAGAATGAAATATCCCCTCTACAATGTAAATGTGCAAAGAGGAAAGGAGGAAAGAAGTTCAGTTTCATGTTTTTCTTTTTTATCGTTAAAAAAGCTTTTTTAAATATTTTGTTAACCTCAACACGTACGACAAACTAGCAAGAGAAAGGGGGAAGCGAGTGGGAAGGGAGGGAGGGAGACAGAGACAGAGACAGACAGACAGACAGACAGAGAAAGAGAGAGCAACAGAGAGTTAGAGACAGGGAAAAGGAAAAAAAGGGGAGGGGAGGGGAGAGAGAGAGAGAGAGAGAGAGAGAGAGAGAGAGAGAGAGAGAGAGAGAGAGAGAGAGGGAGGGAGGGAGGAGGAAGAACCATTTGGGGTTAGGGATATAACCAGTCATCCGTGTGAATATGCAAGAATCATGCATGCAAACAGCTGACTGTCATTGCACATGTACGGAATGTCGTTTTAAATAATTAATTCTGCACCAGTTCTGCATAATTCAAACATAAATAATAACTTGCCTTCCAATTTTTCCATAAATAAGAGCACTAACACTCATTTTTTTCTAAATAAATAAATAAATAAATAAATAAATAAATAAATAACAAACATGGGTCTTTATATCAAAACATGACAAAATCAACATATTTTGTCTTTTACTGTTAAAAAAATTGCACAAGCTTAGGACTG
>JADBJO010006756.1:72500-75000 GCA_016801955.1 Conus betulinus
CACATGATAAATACTTTTCTGTTTGGAATAAATCTTTAAACGAATTGTACCATCTATACTTATCATTACTCTCTATTTCGGAGTGCCAAATTTGCATATATTTTGAGATTAATCTGTCCTTAAATTCACTAATAAAACTAGACTGGCATCCGATGCCTTGGCACAGCCATACAATACCAAACCCATTCTCTGACAGAAGTTTGTGTACATTAGACACCCAGTTGAAATGGCCAGATTGGTGTTGCAATATAGACATTTCGTATGCTTGTCTACATAGTCTGGACATGGGTATTTTGAGAAGTCTAAGCCAGTACCTGACATATTTTACGGATGTTCTAATAGATAATAGATATCGCCCAGTTTCTCCATATACTTGCTTATTAGAAGAATGGAGGGGAACATTCAGAAATCTTTTAATGGCATAAGTATGCACTGTTTCAATTTGTTTACGTTCGTCCTCCAAGCCCCATACCTCTGCAGCATTTGTCAAGATGGGTTCAATTTGTGAATCGAACAATTTCCAAAATAGGCTTGGGTCGGTTGTTCTTAATCTTTTGAGAGTTTTTAAGATTTCCATAACACCTTTTCTACCTTTCCTACAAGTCTCAGACAAAGCAACAGTAATTCTCAGTTTTGTTGTGAAGATCATTCCCAGATATTTATATGAGTTAGTTTACGTTGACATTTTCATTCCCATAAACTCACCTTTCATGACTTGCTAAGTGACCACCACAAACACCATTACATTCGTTTTTTCAAGGTTAACCGTTAAACACAATCGATCTGCTTCTCTTTTTAGGCAGTTGAGCTCATTCTGCAGCCCCCCACCACTAAATCAGACAATAAAACAACATCGTCAGCAAATAACAACAAAAATATTTCTGCAGCACCAGGAATAAGCTGGATACCATGCTTTCCTGCTCTAGACAGATCAATAGCTAATTCATTTATAAACAATGAAAACAAGTGAGGGCTTAGTAAACGTCTTGTTTCACCCCTCTGTGACAATCAAAATAATCAGTGTAACAACATTTGTCACGCACACAAATCATCACATTGTCATATATACCTCTTAAAGCATTATAAAGTTTATCTTTAATCCCATTCTTTCTTAACCACCACCCCCCCAAAAACAACAACAACAACAACAAAATTCTATTTACAGAATCAAAAGCTTTTTTAAAGACTACAAAGGCAACATAGAGTTTAGTATGCTTTGCTAAAAACTTACTGACAATTGCGTATAATGTGAAAATGTGATCTATAGTACTATATCCCGTCCTAAAACTCGCTTGTTCTTCAACTATCCTTTGTTCTTGTTCTGCCCATATAGTAAGTCTTTTATTCAGTATAAGAGTATAGACTTTGCTTAAAACACTTGTTAGGGCTATACCTTGATAGTTATCAGGCATATCTAAGTCTCCTTCTTTATGTAAAGGTACTATGATGGACTTAGACCATTCAGTGGGAAAAACACCTAGATCAAATATCTTATTGAAATAAACAAGGAAGTCCACAAACAGAAACATCTGCATTTTTTAGCATTTCACTAACAATTTTATCAGGTCCTGCACTTTTTCCTGCTTTGAGATTGCCAATACTGACAAGAACCTCTTGCATGGAAATGGTGTCGTTGAACAAAGTTACAGTTGTTTCTTCCTCATTTTCCTCCATGATGTTATGTCTTCATGATTTAACCTAAGATCCGTTTCATTAAAGAGATTGAAAAAAATGCTGGTACCATTGTTCACTAGTTATATTACTGTAAATAGTACACTTTCTATTGACTGATCTGATGGTTTGCCAAAACAACTTAGGATCATGAGTTGATTGTTTCAGTTCCATTAACCTTACTTGATCAAATTCATTTTTTCTTTCTTAACAACAGATGCTTGTATTCTTTTCTTTCCTTTACGTAAGCATCTTTCTTTTAATGTAAGCGTCTTCCTTCTCTTCCATAAGCATCCTTCTTCTCCTCTTGCTGTTTCTTTGAAAGCTGAAATATTCTTAAGAGTTTTTCTGACCAATTTCTTTTTTTTGCGCACATTCCCTGTCAAACCAAACATCACCCTTTTTCTTCTTTCCTACTGTCCTGATCATACATGCAGCGGAGCTGCATAAAGCGTTTGTAAACGTATCAATAGAAGTATTAATATCAGATTGGAGCTGTGCATAGGCATTCTGTAAGCTTTGTTTAAAATCGCAAGAGTTTTGTTCCTCTCTATAGCGAGTGACATATTCTTCAGACCAAAAGATACGGTCTTCAACAGTAGTTTGAGCTGTAGATTGTTTTGATTTAGTGTGATTAGCTCTATCGTTATTTTTCCATTCAAATTCTACAGGCAAATGCCACGAGGCTATTTGCTCACAACATATAAATTGCAAAAAGAAGAAAAAAAAACTGAATGACGATTGTTAGGAAGATAACTGTAGTTCAAATTTATGATGAAAGGATGTTTTTTGAGAGAGAGAGAGAGAGAGAGAGAGAGAGAGAGAGAGA
>JADBJO010006756.1:82500-85000 GCA_016801955.1 Conus betulinus
ACACACACACACACACACACCACTATTCAAAACAAACTGCATTGATAGAAATTTATTAAAAACGAGTCATCTTAATTGCTTCTCATCACAGAATCAAGTGCGATTGAAGGCAGAAAATTAGGGGTTAATATCGTGGAAAATTAATATCTAATTGAGTAACTGTTTTTGAAAGCTTTAAAACGCATTTTTTTACAGACAGGATAGGGCATTGTCCTAAGCTTGTCAGTAAAAGGAAGACGAATCTGTGAGGAATTAGGAAGAAACCTCTCTTTGGGAAGAGAGTAAAGCCTTTAAATGGGTCCACCGTTTGATCAACACTTGTGCAAAGATTGTTTGAATTCGTTCCTGTTCCAGGTTGTCCTACCGTGCAAAACTATTTTGATATGTGTAATCTTACTCACAAACAAAAGAAACTAAGCCACAGTGTTTCTTTTTAAATTTTTTTTATTACTTTTTTTTAACAGGAAGGTAAGTACAGTTTGAAATTATAGACAGAGAAGTTCCAAAATACATGTCTATCGATCTATCGATCTACCTAGGTAAGTAGCTGTCTCTCTGTTTGTCTGCCTGTCTGTCTTTGCCACTATCTACCTGTCTTCATGCTTCTCTATCTATTTATCTATCTGTCTGTCTATCTATCTATGTATCTATCTATCTTTTATATATATATATATATATATATATATATATATATATATATATATATATATATATATATAACAATTTAAAATAGGGTTTAAAATTAAGAATTAAACCTACAAATTTGTTTCAAGCCAAGTGCTCTCCTCAGGATAGGTTTCAATTCTTCATTTTAAACCCAATTATATGATTTCCTCCAGCGAGGATACAGCCCTGCGACAATCCAGGAGGGCAAAAACCAAAGTCAGCCATGTTCCCCGACACGAGACTCTCAGCTATAAGATGGAAGACAGGCAACAGAACCGAGTTCTATTCATCATCACTCACAACCCCTCTAATCCCCCCCATTCTGTTCTTGGTTTGCGGAACTCCAACCTCTTCTCCACATGAGCCAGAAAATGCGGAAGGCTATGCCTTTCCCACCCATACTAGCCGAAAGAAAATCGCTGTCGTTGAGAAATCTGCTCATGCCATCAGCTCTCCCGATTCCAGATGACATATATGCTGGATGTTTCAAATGTACAGCTGAACACTGTGTGGTTTGTGAAGACCATCTAGTTGAGAGCAGAACATTCAGTAGTATGCAGACAGGAGAGACATTTACCATCCGTCATCGACTGTCCTGTGACAGCAGCAATATCGTCTACATGCTGTACTGCACCAACTGTCAGAGCACACAGTACATGGGTGAAACTATGCTGACACTGAAAGATTGCTTCTCTCTGCACAGGTCTAACATCAAGTTGAACAAAGGTGCATGTGTTCATGTCAACAATCATTTCAACTTACCTGAACACTCTCTGAAGAACATGAGATGCATTGTGGTGGAAAAGGTCCACAGTCTGAACAAAACCGCAAGACAGAGAAGAGAAGATTTCTGGAAGAATAAACTAAAGACAGTTTATCCTTGGGACTCAACGGCCTTGATTCCGATGGACACTGATTTGTAGAGTGGAGATGGGGGAGTCTTGGTTAACTTATGGAACGAGGGGTGGTGCATGATGTGGTTGGGTGGAATTCTTTATGTGATCTGCACGTGTGTGTGTGTGTGTAAATACTGTTATGGAATTGTCCCTGCGGCAGAGGGACTTGGTTCTCTGGCGGACTGGGTGGGCAGAGAGACAGGTACATATATGTGTGTGTGTGTGTGTGTGTGTGTGTGTGTGTGTGTGTGTGTGTGTGTGTGTGTGTGTGTGTGTGTGTGTGTGTGTGTGTGTGTGTGTGTGTGTGTGGTTGCGTTCTTTTTCTTTCTCAATCTCTCAACTTTATCTCTTCTCATTTTTTTTTCTTTTAAATGGCAGAAGCACTGACGTCATAGCTATGACAACTTTGTTCAAATGCGTCAATACTTATGACGTTCTTACCTTGTCAATAAACAAGCCCAAGAAGAAGGCCGCATGGCCGAAAATTTGGCAAAATATTATGACTTTAGTCGTTGTGCTTCCTTTTAAGATATATATATATATATATATATATATATATATATATATATATATATATATATATATATATATATATATATATTTGTCTGTCTGTCTGTCTCTCTGTCTCTCTCATTTCTCTCTCTGTGCGCGCGTGCGCGCACGCGCTCGCCTGTGTGTGTATGTGTGTGTGTGTGTGTGTGTGTGTGTGTGTGTAATGGAGGTAGTCCAGAGACGTTGCGCTATACTTGCTTCTCACTCTTCATAAAATTATATTGAGGTTATTAGAATACCACCAAAAACGACTATTTTATTTTTGTCTTATCTCGACCTCTTTGTTTGGGAGTGAGGGAGGTTTATGTTTTGTTCTAGTTGATTTTTGCATCGTACGCGTGGGTATTATGGGTATTCATACTGAGATGAAAATACAATATGTATAG
>JADBJO010006756.1:87500-95000 GCA_016801955.1 Conus betulinus
TTTTACTGATGGTTTGCATCATTTGACGCGGCAGTTTGGGTCAACGTAAAGTGATGTTCTGACCGTTTGTTACCCGCTCGCTCTCTCTCTCTCTCTCTCTCTCTCTCTCTCTCTCTCTCTCTCTCTCTCTCTGTGGCTTATTTGTCTCTGTTTCTGATTACATTTATATTTCTCTCCTAATGATTGATATTTATATATCTGGATATGTTTGATACTTTTAAGAATAGGTCATAATTTTCACATTTGCTGTTCGAAAATAATGCACTTTCTAAGACGTATTCTTGGGCGAGGACTACATGGAACAGTTAAAGCGAGGGTTATAGTATGCCCTCAGTAATAAATGTTGAACCTTTGTCTTGGATTACCTTGTCGAGAGTTGAAGGTGAAAGGAGGGGACGTGGGTGGTATCTCAGTCCAGTTTGAAGCTTATGTTTAAAGACGTAGGTATTATCAGAATTCGTGTTCAAACTGAGAACATTATTTAGATAGAAGCATGAACACTAATTCCGATTGGTATGTGTGAGATAGAAGTAAGATTCCATACTGTGGCTTGTTGCTGATGTTTATTTATGGAATGTGGGGAACAGAAAGTTAATACTTTTAGTATGCAATGATTTCTACGCCAAAAAAAAAAGTTTGTACTAAAGGAAGGTAAATAGGGCACAAAATGACCAGGACTGCTGGCAAGACCAGAAGCCCACCAAGCCATGCTGCAATAATGGCTGGAATCACAACAGCAATCCTGATCACCATCACTGACTCATCAGCGCCACACAAGAAACCCAGTCAAGAAGCTCTGGATTTGACCTTGTCACAGCACCTTTGCAGTCACCCACTCACATGCGCCTCTTTGGCTCACTGATATATAGTCGGCCACAGACATACACATCAAAGATAAACCACACATCATCATTATTTTTTTTACAATCACAGTAGCTTTGTACGGTGAAGGGGACGCAACAGTGCGTCTTCAGTTGACTGTTCTGTTCGTAATAAGAAAGAAAAGGAATGAGTAGACAAGAATCGGGAAAAAAAAACAACAGAATGACAAACCAAATCTGACTGTGACAGTATTGATTGACCAAACCTTGAGTGCTGTAAGCTGTATAAAATAAGACAGCTAATGCTACTAACAGCCAACAATAGTGGCTGGCAGCGGCGGGAGGGGGGGTGGGGGAGGGGGGGGGGGGGGGGGTGGGGAAGACATTTGTCTTTATGCAAGTTCGCTATCGATCCTAGACACTGTTCAGTTATGGTCTTTCTGTTACTCTTGCTAGCTTCCTCTTTCCTGATTGGCTGCATTAAACAATGTCGTAGGTCTTATCAACATGTACCTGCTCAGGTCATTCTTTAATATCTTGTTGCCACGATGGCCTCATTGTCAAACGCTGTAAAATAGTAAAATACGAGAACGTCATAAGCAATGATAACAATTTTTTTTGGATATCAAAATGCCAATCATAATGAAGCCATTCACAAATGTTTGAATATGGAACCATTCTTGTGAGTTCGCACAACATAGCTACTAAGAAGGAATTGGGAAAACATCATATATATATATATATATATATATATATATATATATATAGGGGGAGTGCTTCTGGGTGTGAGTTGTGTGTGTGTGTTTGATTGACGACCTGTCTACGGGGGGGTGCCCCCCCCCCCCCCCCCTCCTTCTTCCCATTTATTCATTCATTTATTCATAGTTTCATTTCTTGAGATTTGTGACCCATTGTTAGGATTTCTTTTGGTGTAAGTTTAGCTGCTTATTCTGCTTCTGATGTGAAGTGTGTCAACAATAGGCAGAGGGGGAGCATGTATGTGGTTTGAGGGATATAAATTGCCTCTGTGTGTGTGTGTGTGTGTGTGTGTGTGTGTGTGTGTGTGTGTGAAGGGGGAGGGGGGCGTAGGTATGTGTGTGTGTGTGCGCGAGCGCACGTGGGTGTGCTTATGTGTGTGTGTGTGTGTGTGTGTGTGTGTGGGTGTGTGGGTGTGTGTGTGTTTGTGGTGTGTGTGGTGTGTGTGTGTGTGTGTGTGTGAGTGAGAGAGAGAGAGAGAGAGAGAGAGAGAGAGAGAGAGAGAGAGAGAGAGAATATGTATGTTGGATGGGGTATGGAGGTGGTGAGCGTGTTTTTTTCTGCCTGTGAGTTTGTTCTCTTGGTGAGAATATTGCTTTTTCCCTGCTCGGGTTACGATCAGTAGTTCGTTTTGAAGAAGCCCAAGTCGGGCGTAAATTCAATGAAATGTTGGAAACTGCAGCGGCCTGGGTCTTATGATTCTTTATATATATATATATATATATATATATATATATATATATATATATATATATATATATATATATATAATGCAAACCTCATCTAGCAACTCTGAATTCAAAAGTAGAGATCATAAACAATCGCAGGCACAATTGGCAGTCCTTGTCACACACCATTCCTTAAACACACCCTCCCTGAACGCACCCCCCAAAAAAAAAAAAAAAAATTGTGAAAAGCTACAGGCCACGTGAAACACATGCAGTACTCACGCTTGCACACACACTATATAACACCTGTAGCGTGCCCAAACTGAACACCCTGACGAGAGCAATAGCTCGAAACAATTTTGTTGGTTTTTTAATAATCTCCTTTTTTTAATCATACTTTTAAACTTATGTCGCTCTCTTTCCGCTTGAGCGTTTTGGGAGTTCTTGCCGGCTCTCTAGTTTTATTTGTGAGATATATATATATATATATATATATATATATATATATATATATATATATCGAATTATAAACAAAGCTTGGTCTTATGTCTCTGATTGTAGAAATAGGGGGGTGATATATCTGCAGTGGTAGATAATTCTGCCTAATTGACAGTATGTGCTTGAGTGGGTGAACTGGGAATAATAAACACTTCTCAAAATGAACCTTCGGCAAGCTTATAGTCTCCGAAGCGAGAGAGTATCTCCAATGGGGAGGAAGCTCACCTATTTCTACAATCTAAGACATAAGAGCAAGCTTTGTTTATAATTCGATATTTCTTGCAGTCATTGCAAAACCAAGCTGCTCTGTAAGTTGCTGGAATGGTACTTGGTACTTATCCTTGGAATTTATTAGTTTATTATATATCCAAGTAAGGTTGTTCTGTACAATTCTTAGCCACTCACAATACTTGGGTTATTGAACAGCAGAGTTACCACTCAGACTGTTCCATAGCTTTTGATCTCCCTTGCATCCTTGAATGGATCCTCAAGCATAGGCTCAAAGATTGTCCCCTATATGTTATACTGTTTGAATAATGCTTTTAATTTTTCAGCAAACTTTTTTCCTCTCCACACTTTCGTCTTGTTCGATTTACTATCTTTCGCTGGCTGCTTTGAGGGTGCTGTTGGATTCTTTTTTGAACCTTTGGTGGTGAGGACACCACAGAAATATGGACAGTGGTATGTGTCTCTATCTGACACCAAGAGCACAGACACAACACGCCGTGTCTTCTTGATGAGCCCGAACCAGCGGACGAAAGGCCTAGGAGCAGGCAATACAAACAGATGTGCCTTTGAGAGGGATTACTGTGGTTTCCCTCAGGCAGCTAGTGAAGGTTTCCTCAAGCAGCTAGTGAAGGTTTTCTCATATTTATAATACATTCCTGTTTTTTTTTTTTTTCAATTGTGTTTTTGACAGGGATTGCGATGGTTCCCTCAGGAGGCTAGTGAAGATTTTCTCATAGTTATAATACATTCCTGTTTTCTTCATTTTTTTTAATTATTCTTTGAAAGTTTAAATTTTTGCTAAGTCATTACTATAACAAATGAAGAATTGTTAGTCTAAACTGGTCCCCCCCCCCCCCCACACACACACTACTTAATTGTTCATCATTATATAGATATATTTATTATGTGTGTGTTTGAGATGTGTATGTCACACACACACACTTCAACATATTCAAAAGCAACCGCATAATCTGCTATGAAAAGAAAAAAATATTCTCCGCATGACCTCTACGCTTAAGTAAGACAGAAATAAGACAAAGTGAGTCAAACGTTCATATAAAAAAAAACCATTCTGCTACACGCAACTAAACAGTAATTCCCCATCTACTGAGGGTAAAAGGGGCTCACATAACCAAACCTTTTTCTTGGAAGTTAGTATACAGTATAACTCCAACTAAGAGGGTGACAAAAAATGGACAGGCTGAATAATAAACGACCCTCTCATGCAGTAATGGTGCTAATCAAGTCGAGCAGTCTGTCCAGTCGACTGTAATAATGAATCGGTCGCCTTCCCGAAGGGCAAACTCCAGGCACTGCCTCAGGATGTGAGTGTATGCATTGCTATCGTGTTTTTCATTGCTTCGCTGTATTTTCATTTCCTGGCGGACCACATCGCCCGCGGGGGGGGGGGGGGGGGGGGGGGGGGGGGGGGGGGGGGGGGGGGGGGGGGGAGGAGTCTGGCTTCATGCAAAATGTCACTGCCCAAACCCCCCATTCTTTCTTGATAACTGTGATGGTGGCCAACAGAAAAGTGCGCTCTAAAGCTGTTTTTCCCAAAACATCTGTCATTATTCTGTCTGTCTGTCTGTCTGTCTCTCTCTCTCTCTCTCTCTCTCTCCTCCACCACACACACACACACGCCTATGCACATGCAGAGAGATACGCGCGCACACACACAAGCACCACGCACCCCATGCACGCACGGACGCACGCGCGCGCGCTCGCGCGCACATTGCTAATTAAAAACAAATTACATAGATAGAAACATTAAAAATGAGTTGTCTTATGCATTCTCATTAAATTATCAAGTGTGAACGAAGGCGGAAAATCAAGCGACAACGTCGTGAAAATGATAAATAACTGAATAACTCTCTCTCTCTCTCTCTTCTCTCTCTCTCTCTCTCCTCTCTCTCTCTCTCTGTGCGTGTGTATGTAAGTGCGGGTGTGATTCTTTCTGTTTACCGTGAGGGAATTGTCGTAATCTAGTCAGCAAGGAGAACATGAAGCCATGGTTTATTACGAGGACACTTGGGAAGAGCGTAAAAGCTCCTAAATGCATCCAAACTTTGATCAAGATCTGCGCAAAGACTGCTTGAATTCCTTCCTGGGCCATGTTGTATCATTGTGCCAAGATTCGATCCAATCTGGGAAAGTGTATTGTTGTGTCTAGTCTTACTGACAGACAAGGAAACTAAGCCACTTAGGTATTGAGGGGAAGGTAACTACAGTTTGAACTTCTAGGGAGAGAAGTTATCAAAATATCTATCAGTCTACCAAGCTGTCCGTCTAGCTGTCTGTCTGTCTGTCTGTCTCTGACTATCGATCTATGTTCTGTCTTTCTATCTGTCTGTCTATCTATCTATCTATCTATCTATCTATCTATCTCTCTTATTCTCTCTCACACACACACACACACACACACACACACACACACACACACACACACACTCACTCACATACGCAATGCAAGATATCTAAAAGTAACGTTATAGGCTGCTGTGGAAGAAAAGAATGTTTTTTCATACGACCAGTCCCCTCTCGTCAAGCAAAAATAACAGAATTTCACCTGTAAAAAATCTCATATCACCAAAAGTTTTCAGCAAAAAAAGTTAGTAAACATTAGTTTTCCATCTAGAGAGGAATAACAGTTTCAGACCTCCAAGCTTTTGCAAGATTAGTATATGTTACTTCTCCAGCTAAAGAGAAGATGGGGGAAAAAGAAGAAGAAAAAGAAAAACTGGTATGCTAAAAAGACAGCCCTGTCTTGCAGTAATCGTGCTGATCAAGCAGGTCAGACTGTTTAAAACCGACTGTGAAATGACCCAGTCGGTCTTCCTGAATGGGAACTTCAGCCATTGTCACAGGACTGAGTGCTGTGATCAATGTTATGCACTCCTAGAGTGTCCCCTTCCTTTCTCCTTGTGGTGCCATTGTACTGAAGGGCTGAGTACTTGAAGTGCCAGTCTGGGTCCATGTTAAGATTTATCCTGGCCATTTGCTATCCACCTCCCCCTCCTTCTCTCTCTCTCTCTCTCTCTCTCTCTCTCTCTCTCTCTCTCTCTGTGTGTGTGTGTGTCTGTGTGTGTGTGTCTCTGTCTCTGTGCTGTGTGTGTGTGCACAAGACGAACGCTGCATGAATTACCCCACGGCCAATTTTTCTTTTAATCTTTGTGTTATATGCTCATCTATCTTTGCTATTTTTTCTTTAATTATTTTTATGAGAAAAACGATTCTTCTTCTTCTTCTTCTTCTTCTCTTCTTCTCTCTCTCTCTCTCTCTCTCTCTCTCTCTCTCTCTCTCTCTCTCTCTCTCTCTCTCTCTGGATTGTTAGTCTCTGTTTTTGACTATGTCTATAGTTGTCTTTTCATAAATAATATTTCCGTATGTGGATACGTTTTATGCTTTTAAGAATATGTGCTAATTGTCACATTTACAATTCGAAAATTGTACACATTTTACAATACTTTTGGGGGCAAGGATTGCAAGAGACAATGCCATCAAGGGTTAAAGTATACCCTCACTGATAAATGTTTTGTCTTCGTCTTGCACTATCTTGTCTAGAGTTTTAAATGTGGAGTAGTGGAGGTTGGTGATGTCTTAGTTCAGTTTAAGGTTCGTATTCAAATACGTAGGTACTATCAGAATCATGGTTCAACTATTTTAAATAGGAACATTGACTCTGATTTTAAATGTTTTTGCCTGAATCTGGACCCCATGTTGTGACTGCTGGTGGGGCGGAATAGCTTAGTTGGTAGAAAGCCGGACTCGTAATCCAAGGGTTGCGGGTTTGAATCTCCGCCGCGCGCCATTTCGGTCGGTACTCGGAGTTAACATTAATTCTGACTCCATTTCCCATACAGTCCTTCGAATGAGACTATAAACCAAAATTCCCTGTGTGAACGCACGCATAACCTCTTGCACACACGTAAAATCCCATCACCAACTTTCGGAAGGGAAGGCCAGTTTGGCTGTCGGTATGGATGACACGTTACACATAGCAGGCACTTTCCCCGAAGATGGAGTATGGCTGCCTTAATGGCGGGGATTAAAAAAAAAAAAAACGGTCATGCACACAAAACTCCACTCCCTTGTAGGGTAGACGGGATCGATACCTGCCTGTCCTTATCGGGAGGGTCCGCAAGAGTATCAGCCCTCCGTACGAAGAAGAAGAAGAAGAAGAAGAAGACTGCTGGTGTCATTTATCTAAGGGATGTTCTCAAATGAAAGTTGATACTTTTAGTATGCAGCTGATTTTCATACAAGGCTGTACGTACCAAAGGTAGGTTTATAGTGCACAAAACAATGAGGTATATTAGTAAGATGCCCGAAGCACTGAACTGTGATGAGAGAACAATGCTTGTATTCACAACTTCATCCTAATAACCTACACTGACTCTTCAGTGGCAGACAAGATATCCAGTCCAGAAGCTCCAGTCATACGCTCTTTCACGGCGCCTTTGTAGTCACCCAATTACATGCACCTCTTTAGCTCACAGACTGAAAGTCAGTCACATATAAACTCACCAGGA
>JADBJO010006756.1:115000-117500 GCA_016801955.1 Conus betulinus
TCATCCATACGGCAACGGCCAGACTGACCTTCCTCTTCCGAGAGCTGGTGATAGGATCTTATGTGTTGCAGATGTTATTCTGCTTCACACACAGAACGCCATCCTCGTTGATTATAGGCGCCCACACACAGAACCTCGATTTAATAGTCTCATTCGAAGGACCTTTATGGAAAATCGAGTCAGAGCCAATTTTTACTCGGAGGAAAAAAATTCCCCTGTACCGAAAAGGCTCGGTGGAGATTCGAACCCCGCAACCCCAGGATCACCAAGATTACGAGTCCGGCGTCGCTCTACCACTGAGCTACTCCGGCCCCGACTTCATCGATGCACTCTTTGAGCGTTGATAAAATTCCCAGTGCCTCTGGTCTTTGTCAGACAAGAAAATAAGGGCCACAGAATTGTAGATCAGCTTATCGAATATTTTATTACGTTGACGGCAATCATTGGAATTATAGGGACCCGCTTTTGTGTTGGAGACTGCATTTTATAGCAAGGGGCAGCGTCTACGTTTTTTTTATTTCAATAATCAATTCCACTTTTAAACAGGCCAAGCCCTGCCTTCGAATCTGTCAAACACCTCATGCCGACTTATCGGGTTTGAGGGTCTACTGTAATCATCAAAGCATTTTTCCCTTTTCATATTTTTCCCCTTTCAATGAACTATGGCAGATATCTTAAAATAATAGTAATATAATATTTCTGAACTGTTTTAAGATCATAATTATATTTGTTGTCAAAGATCATAATCATATTTGTTGTCAAAGAAGCTGTAAACTGGACATGAAACATTGCAACACATGGGTCCCCTACTTTCTTTTTCTCTCTTTCTTCTTTTTTTGTTGTTTGAGAGGGTGGGGTTGTGGAGTGGGGAGGTAAGTGTCTTTATTGCTCGGTTGAAAAGTTTTTCCCTCTAGTTCTTTCAACAACTGGTATACCTTTATTGTTCTCCCTAACCTGCAAAAAGCCAATTACCAAATAGAATGTCATTTCCGTTCATTGCAGAACTCAATGAAACACGGCAAATATATGTTTTTCAACCGAGCTTCCCTGTCACAAGTACTGAGCCTGGCCGCAGAAAGGAAAGGAGAGCTATTGAGCTGAAAGGGCCTAAAGCTGTCAGTGTGATCATGGGAAGTAAAACTTGTTTGGTTTTTTACTTGATCTAAAATGCAAATATTTCTAAAGTTGCTAAAATTTTAAGTTAATTTCAAATCTTAAAAAAAAGATAATTTTTTTAAAATGTTTTAGATACCCACCCACCCCCTGTCGCCCGCACCCATCCACCCTCGCGTGGTTCTGGTGTGCCTCTTCTCCGCCTCATTCTCTCTCTCTCCCTTCTCCCCTCTCTCCATCCTCCGCCCTCCTCTCCTCCTCCCTCCTGCATCTCCTCTCTCTCATCGTCTCTCTCTCCTCCTCACCGCTTGCCTCTCTTCCTCACTCTCTCTCTGTCACCACTCGATGTCCTCCTCGGTGTCCCTGTACCTCCCCTCCTCCTGTCTCCATCCAACTCCCCCCCACTCTTCCTACCAATGTGTGTGTGTGGTGTCCTCCCCTGTGCTCTGTCCTCCCCTGTGTGTTGTCGTCACCTCCCTCCTGTCCTGTCCCCCCTCTCCTGTGTGTCCTCGTCTCAATATTCCTCAGCCCCTGTGTCCTGTCCCCGCCCCTCTCTCCTCCCTGTGTGTCGACCTCCTGTCAAACCTGTCTTGTCCCCTTCGCCCCCCTCCTTCCTTGTGTGGCACCTCTCCACCCCCTCCCCTCCTCTGAGTCCTCCCCTCTCCCCTTGACCCTCTATCGCTCCTTCATCTCCCCTACTCACCGCTCTCCCATCCCTCACCCCCCTCTCTCTATCTCCCACTCAACAGTTCTCTCTCTTCTCCAGTAAACTGTCCCTCTCCCCATCTCCCTCTCTCATCGTCCCCCTCTTGACTCCAGAAAGTCCTCCCCTCCCATCCACTCCTAATCTAACATCTCTCTTCCACAAGTCCCTGACGATATCGATACTCTCCCCCGCTCCTCCTCTCTCCTCTCGCTCAGCTCAAGCCTCCTCTCGCTCTCTCTCTCGCGCTCCACTCTTTTTGTGCGTGTGTGTGTGTGTGTGTTGTGTGCGTGTGTGTGTGGTGCTGTGTTTGTGTGTGGGTGGTGTGTGCGTGTGTGTGTGTGGGTGTGTGTGTGTGTGTGTGTGTGTGTGTGACGAGAATATTTAGTGTGTGTTTGTGTGTGTTTGTGTGTGTGTGTGTGTGTGTGAGTGTGTGTGTGTGTCGTGAGGAAGTGGATGAGTGTGTTTGATATGTCAAAAGAGTGGACGTATCCACAAACATTACATCAAAACAGTAAACTGGAGAGACATGAGATTCCATCGTTTTGAACCAGAAAGTGTAACTCCGCTATAATAAACATACAAAGAAGAGAAAATAATGATGAATTAGAGAGAAGATTTCCTACCAGACAAGGACAGGACAGAGAGTTCACTCAAGCATGTAAAACATGCAGTCAGCTGTGA
>JADBJO010006756.1:122500-126906 GCA_016801955.1 Conus betulinus
AATATTTGTCACAAATATTGAGCCTGGCCAAAGAAAAGAAAAATGAATCTATTTGGACCGAGTGGTGTAAACCTGTCAGTGTAATTATTTAATGACACGAAGAAAAGTTTGTTATTTTGTTTGCTTCTTACTTGACCGCAAAGCCACATGTTTTGAAGCTGATGAAATTAATCGCAGCTGTAATAATTTCCCATAAAAAAATACATGGACTATACTAGATATTCGCGCCACTCCAGACCCCTTCCCCTAGGATTAAACGGGAAAACACAACGATTTGTTGTCTGGCGAGGGAAAAAAAAAAAATATGTCAAGTAAATGCAGAAAGATTCAATACTGACAAAAAAGGGGTTCATGAACATTTTTAAAGAAACAAAACATGTAAACATTGAAATAATAAGAAAATAAATCAAACAAATAACTCGAGAATCAAAGTAAATGTCCAACTGGACTCTTAGCAGTTACCTAACAACTTCTATAGCCTTCGCTTCGTTCCCCAAAATGTCCCAAAAATTCGCGATTGATGGGTTCAAAGTTAATAACCAAGTAGGATTTTTTTTTTTTCTGCAAAGGAAGATGACATGGGATGGTGTAATATTTTGGCCACAAATGCAAGTTATGTTTTTACAATATTTTGTTTTGTATGCATAAAGTCTGAGTCTAGAGATCAGACTCTTAAAAAATCCGTTCGTGATGGAGATTGTGTCCCGTTTTATATTTTACAAGCTTCCTAAAGAATTTTCCCGTGTTCCGTTGTCCTTTATTATGTTTGGACACTCTTTTCCTTTTTCCTACGTGAAAACTGGTGTTCAATCTGTGTGGTATTTTTACTAAATGATCCACCGATGATTTACCTTTTCTAAAACCACCTGTTGTATTGGTATTAAGCAATTTTTTCACAGAAATGTTCAAACCTTTTTAGAATTATTCTTTCCATAAGTTTTCCCACATGTGATGTAAGAGCGACAGGTCTGTAATTATTTTCATCTGATTTTTGACTTTCCCTCCTTAGGAATAGGGGGTAGCAGTAGATTATTTCCATAAAGGTGACTGAATCCCTTCAAACTAACATTTTTGAAAAAAAAAACTTAGAAAAAGTTTTATATTAACCGGTAAATGCTTTATCATTTCATTGGAAATTACATCTGGTCCCACTGATTTTTTTTTTATCCAATGTTTGAAATTGCATCTTTTGTTTCCTGAAAAACAGTAGGAGAATTTGTATAGAGATTGTTATTGGATTGTTTTTCATTGTCTTCGTTTTCGTCCATTTTTTTCTCTAAGCTGTTTTTGTTCTTCTGAGAGGCCTTCAAAGTTACTATTTTTTGCAAATGCATCTGGAAATGCTTTAGCTTTTGTTTTCAAAATTGGAAGGAAATTCGTTATTTTCCAATTTTAAGGGGCACCCAGGAAGACATTCCATTTTAATTTTTTTTTCCACGTTTTCTGGAGATCTTTGTGATTTTGAACCTTATTTTCACAGAAATTTGTCCAATATTCTTCCTTTGCCTTTTCATTCACTCTATTACTGTGATTTTGTTTGCTTTTTTTTCAGCAATCTTTTCTGGATCTGTTTTATTTCTTAGATACATTTATAAGCCTCCATGTTCTGTTCTCTTGCTTCTTCACAGGAAACTTTCCATCAAACATTTCCTGCATATTTTCTTGTTTTATCAGGATTACATTCAGGGATTGAAAGCTCAGCTGAACACAAAACAGTATCAACAAATTTCATGTAGGTTGTTTCAACATTATCAACCATCATCTTCTCGCAATTGCAAATAGAAAGCATGTTTCCAAATCTATCCCAATCAGCTTTGCTTAGTCAAATTTGGGGGGATTTTTTTTTGTGAGATCAGAAATAGTTTGTTTTACTTTGATGGAATTAACTACTGGTAAAATCACTGCCTAGGGAGTCTTTAAATGTGTCCCATTCACAACTTGGAGCGATTGCAGCCGACATGAAAGTTAGGTCTATCGCTGAAGCCCGATGATATGAAATATCCGGGGTTCGAGTGACACTACCATCATTCAGTATACGAGTGTGAAGCGTCTACGACATTTTCGAAGAATCTGTTGTGCGTTATGATTTTGCACTCATTATCCCCAAAGGGGGCGTGTGAATTAAAATCACCTGCAATTAGCCACTTACCGTTTTTGTCTTGTAACGTACGAATCCACTCTGTGTTTTGATTGTCAGGACCTTTTGGCAAATAAACCGACAATATGTTTAGTATCAATGATCCATGGAATTTTGCTTTTACTGCACACGCGTTTATGTTTTTAATGTCTTTTGAAAAAAAAAAAGTGTATCTATTTCGAGGTATTCTACATTTTGTCGAATGTACAATGCGGTACCAACCCTTCCCCTTTAATCATTGTTTTGGTATATTGGTGGGTAGGGGTGGGCCACACCCGGTTCATGACTCCGGATGTCCCTCTGCTGCCCCCTTTTTTTTCCCATCTTGGGATGAGCCATGACTGGGATTCGAACCCATGCCCTTCTGGACATGCTCATTTCCACTTAATGACTCGCGCACTAACCACTGAGCCACAGGGACACCTGATATTTGTAGGAAAGTTAAAGCCTTATGAAGTTCACTTTCGTTCCTCCTTGACCAGATCCAACTTGAACACCTCTCTGCCGCTTCTGCCATTGCTTTCAGGGCTTTGGTTTTTTCCCTCCCTGCAACTGAGAGCTGTTTCATGAGGCTGTATGCAGACGTTCCCACAAACCCCTAGCTCCAATTTCTGCAGTGAGGACTTTGACCTGATAGCCTTCTCTCCTCAGGCTGTTTGCCAGATCAGCATACTTTTCAGTCTTGTAGATCTGAGCTGCCTCCATTCTGTTCTCATATGGCACCGTGAGCTCGATCATGATCAGCTGCTTGGTTGACTGAGAGTGTAATACTATGTCTGGTCTCATGCCACTCTTGCTGATAATCTCTGGGTGACTATTCCATTCTGGGAGGTCTGCTGTGCACTCCCAGTCATCTGCCCCGTCCAGCAGACTCTGCCTGCATGTTCCGAGTGGCACTGTTGTTCTTGGCCATGATTCGCTGCCTCCTGCCGTGAAGAATGTTGCGGGTGCTTTTGGAGTCCTGATTTTCCCTTTTGTGGTGTTGGTACTAGCCCAGACTACTTGTACAATCTCTTTGAGCACTTGGTTGTGCCTCCATGTGTACCTTCCTTGAGCCAGGGCTACTTTACATGAGCTTAGGACATGCTCCACTGTTTGTTTTTCATGGGCAAAGGGGGCATGAAGGATCGTCTGTTTTTCCCCCACTTCACCAGGTTTGCATTTGAAGGCAGAAGGTCATATGCAGATCTGAGAATGAAGCTGATCCTGAGAGGGGCCATGTGCCAAATGTCATTCCAAGTGAGACTTCTTTGGAGTGCATTCTCCCACGTTGTCCATTGCCCTTGCTGGCTCTGCTGGACTGCTTTTTGGAGTCTTTGTTGTCTTCTTCTTTTCTCATCTCTGAATCATCATGTCTCTTTTGGCTTTTCCTTTGCCTTTGACCACCATTCAGTTTTGGTCACCCCCAGTCCTTGTCTGTTGGTCTGTGTGTGTCCTGTTATTTCTCTGATCTTGAGACTTTCTTTTGCAGAATCCATCGCCTCTTGAACTTTCCATTTTCTGCCTGTCTTCAGCTGGGGCTTGATTGCTCAACCACCTTGTCTCCTGAGTCCTCCAGCATGCTTTGAAGTCTGATCTTCCCTGCTTTATATTCCTCCAGGATGGATTTCAGTGGTAGTTTCAGCTTTGCTTGGCGACAGTACAGCGCTATGTCAGTCAGACAGGGTGGGACACCAAGCCATTTCCTTGTGAACTTGTTGATTTTTGATTCCATTGCCTCCACTATGCTGGTGCAGATGTCGTATATCATCAGAGGCCATAGGAGCTTTGGTATCAGCATGAACTGCAGACACCAGACCTTGTATTTGCCAGGGAGCCCACACTGGTCAATGGTCTCCAAGCCTTCTTCCGACATCTGTTTGGTTTCTTTTGCTCTTCGTGTGTCTTTCAGCGTATCATCATACCATCTTCCAAGGCTCTTGACTGGCTCTTCTGTTACTGTTGGAATGGTCTGGTTGGCAACACTGAAGACCACAGATTCGGCCACTTTTCCTTTCCTCAGTGAGAGACTCCGTGATTTCTTTGGCTTGAAAACTTCATTCTGGATGAGGCAACTATGTCGTCCAGCCTCTCCAGCACATGACGTGTCTCGTCTTCTCTGGATGAAATCACTGTAGTGTCATCCATGAAGGCCTTGAGAGGGGGGCATCTTGTATCCATCGCCAAGGTCTGTTTGTCTTGCGTTGCTTGTTGCTGCTTTCAAGATGACTTCCATTGCCAACACGAACAGTATTGGGGAAATGGCACAGCCATTGCAATGCCCACTTGA
>JADBJO010006757.1:0-5000 GCA_016801955.1 Conus betulinus
GACAAATGTAGTATACGTTAGAGGTAGCGTCTAATGTTAGCGAAGTAGATGACTTTCGAAGGTATAACAGGTTGACGTAAGATTATTTGACATGATTCCCATTACACAAAGAAAACGAACACACACAACTTGCAGTAATTAAAAGTAAAAGGCAAATGAAACAAATGCAGCGTTTACCGAAACCACGAAAAGCAGAAGAGGTCACACGAAAACAAAGTGGTTAAGTAACGCCACTTTAAGGCCGACACAAAACAGACAAGGAATTTTCGGCAATAAGCGTTCCTCCTCCTCGAACAAACCAAGAAAACTGTACAGACATTACATATCACAATACCTCCACTTGTGAGACCCAAAGTGGTGAATGAAGTTGAAAGAGAGGGGTCATTGGGAAGGAGGGATGTAGAGTGTTGAGGACAGAGCCGAGCGATTAGGTGGTGAAGCGAGGACGAGGAACGGAGCGAGAGAGAGAGAGGAGAGAGAGTAACTAGATAGATAGAGAGGAGAGAGAGATCGAGAAGAGAGCCGAAGAGAGAGAATGAAAGTCGAGAGCGAGTGGCGAGGAATGAAAGCGAGAGAGACTCAGAGAAAGACTGAGAGATAGCGAGATTAGAGACCGGGAGGTGAAGGAGAAGTTGAGGGGAGGGTGTGTGATTGTTGTGTGGGTGTTGTTGACTAGAGACTAACAGAGAGCAACACAATAAATGAAATACAATATGCACCAAAAAGCCTTTTTAAATGACAAGGGTAACGGGGGGGGAGAGAATGGTGTCATCCGCCTAAATCCCCCGACCCAAGTCTGACCCTAGGTAGGTTGGCCCTACCCAAGCATCCAAGTGTGGAGTAAACGGGAGAACCCCGAACCAAAAAAAAACCCTAGCCAAACGCAAGCTATGAGCTGCAGGCTCGCCCCCCCCCCCCCCCCCCCCACCGCCCCCCATGATAACAAAACTGCTTGCGCGGCAGGCACAACCCACTCACCACACACACACACCCCCACCCACAACCCCACACACACATACACACGCCAATACGCACCACCACACACCATCCACCAAACACACACAGACCTAAGACAAAAAATGGGGGGTGGGGGGGGGGGGGTAGCAATGGAGAGTAAATGACTAAATGTACAAACAAGGCATAAATACATTAAAACATTTGGGTAAAGAATAGGGAGTTAGGTGGTGCTATGGTGGGCGCAACAGAAAAAGGCAAAAATAAGAGCATTAACGCAAAAGATAGATATGAGGTCATGACAGAGCGCTAACACACCCCAATCCCCAAACAAACAACAACAACAACAACAACAACGCCAACAACCGGAGGGTGGGGGGGGGAGGGACGAAGGACGGAAGGAGGGAAAGGGGGTGGGGAGGAGAAATAAAGAGAACGCGAAAAGAGAGACCCGTATGAGGGCCCTACAGGAAATACCTGAGAGAAGTGCTACGGGGAGAAGGAGAAGAGAAGCCCTCAGGACGGTCCCGTAAGAAAGGGTACTACTAAGGGCGACAAGAACAATCTTGTCTATTAATCGGCGCAATGTAAGTCAGTTCATAAAATATTTCTTATCTTAGAGATCATCTCTGTACTAGGTCTTGGTAAATGTTCCTCTTCCATTTAAAGATATTGACATTGGCATCCCTCAGGGCTCCATTATTGCACCTATTCTATTACAATTCTCATTCACGATTCTTCCTAAATCTATCTAAAAGTATGCAGTAGTGCAATATGCCGATGATATTGCAATGTGGATGAATACAAACATTCCAAAAAAGAGACAAAAAAGAGAACCATTTTATACATACACAAACTATATCAAATTGAAATGACAAACTGAATAACAATATGAACGAAAAATGGACTAGAACTATCAGGAGAAAGACACCATTAATGTTATTCAACATGGAAACATCCAAAAGTTTTGCCTCAACTTGTGCTAGAAATAAAACTCTTCAACATTCCAAGAATGTTAAATTTTTAGGTGTTCATTTCACTCCTAAATTAAACTGGAGATTCCATATTGAATATCTTATAAACACATGCCAGACAAAGGTTATCTTTACAAAAAAAGTAATCAGTGCACAATCATGGGGTCAAGATGCCCAAACTCTTGACATCTTTAGAAAGGTATGGGTTCGTTGCAAAATTGACTTTCGGACACAGTGATATTTTTCAGCTTCTCAAACATTACTTAAGCGGTTACAAAGTATAGACAGTAAAGCTATTAAAGTAGCCCTAGTGTCCAGTGCATTCTAATACTTTTAAAACATATAAAGAAGCTAATCTTCTCGTCACTTGATGATAAACGCAAACTAGCAACAGCCAATATGTAACCAGAGATCTTTCTGTATCAAATTCAGTAACAAATGAAATATTTCTTGATTCCAAATCTGATTTTCCTTAAAGGGCACAGAATATTTCTATCCTACAGCCCATTCGAATTATACTGATGATTTACCAGAAAAGTGACATGTGATATTGCATCCATTTCAAAACCTCCAACTATGCCCACAGTTCCTCAATGGGAGCATATTTCTCCAAATTTTGATATAGATTATACTATTCTAAAAAAAAAGACACTATTAATTTGATATCAGTAGAAGCAAAAGAAACATTTTGAAAACATATATCCACATCATCTTAAAATCTCACAGATGGTTCAGTTTTAGAATATTATATCAGGAGCTGGATACTTTACAGCCCCAAAATAACTGATATAGACAAGGCTATATCGTAGTTCTGTTATTAGTCATTTTGTTGTAATTGTTTGATCAGTTTATAATTATTGTTTATGTCGTAAAGTAGGCAAACTTTACTGGATTTGTGTCCATGCTCCCCCCCCCCCCCCCCCCCCCCCGCGCGACCCACACACACACACCACACACACCACACCACCACACAGACACGAACACACACACGCACACACACACACGGCAAACATCACACACACACACACACTCTCTCTCTCTCTCTCATTCTCTCCATCTCCTCGCTCTCTCTCTCCTCTCTCGCACTCCAAACACACACACACACACACAACACCCACAACACACACACACCACAGCACATCTCTCTCTACTCTCTCCTCTCTCTCTCCCCCTCCCCTGTCTCGACTCCCTCCTCTCTCTCTCTCTCCATACACTCTCTCTCTCACTTTCCCTCTCAACCAAACACATCACACACACACCACACACACACACACACACACACGCACACAACCACACGCACGCACCACGCACGCGCGCATAACTTAACACACACACACACACACACACAACACACACGGGCGCGCGCACGCACGCATGTACGCGCGCATGCATGCACGCACGCACACACGCACACACGCGCACACACCCTCATATAAAAACTTATACAAATGCTTTGGTTTTTTGTTGTTGTTTTTTTGGGGGGAGGAGGGGGGTTTGTCTAATGTCACCATCGTTGTGAACAGGCTCTAAATTGAATCAATCAAAATCAAAAATCTGCGGCGTTGTGAGTCTTCTTCTGACGCTTAGGCCTATATAAATATATGGTTGTATGTGTGGTGTCTAGTCCCCGTGCTTTGTATTGTTTTCATCCATCATCATCTCATCTCATCATCATCATCATCATCATCATCATCGCAAATATTCTTTGATTCAATTATAATTTTTGTTTCCTTATTCCCTCGTGTTTTATTTCTTTGGGAAGAAAAGCTGGAGAGGTGGGGAACGGTGGTTGATGTCCAAAGAACATCATAACACACAGTCGCAAAATGTAATGGCCCCTAGACACACATATAAACGGAGCCATTGTACTATACCATCCACAGTGCCGTAACGTTGCGACACTTGGGTACTGCAGGAGGAAATACACGTAACAATGGGCCACACTCTACCAACATTAGTATATATACTGACAATGTTCAGCCCCCTAACCCAAGCAGGCGGAGACGACAGAAAGCCTGTGGTGGACACATCGGATCCCTCTCGTGTTTTGCATCTTTTTCTCCTCCAGCTCTTCTTTTATCAGGCAAAACGAATTGGAGACTAAAATGTGTGGAAATCTGTTTCAAGGTGTTTTCAACAACCACAGAGCCCTGATTACACCCTCCCCGTCTCTGTGTCTGGTCCTCGTCTCTTTGTTGTTCTGTCTGTCTGTCTGTCTGTCTGTCTGTCTGTCTGTCCTGTCTGTCTGTCTGTCTCTGTCTCTCTCTCTCGCTCTCGCTCCTCTCTTACACTTGGACTCACGGAGGTCGTCACCTCCTCTCCTCTCGCCAAATCTTCCTCTCTCTCCAGCCTGTGGTGGCACATTCGTATCTCTGTGTGTGTCCACACTCTCGAAGCTCTCACACAATCCTCCACGCTCTCATCTCCACTTCCTCCTCTCTGTGTCCTACACACCTCATGTAAACCCTCCCGTCCTCTCTCTCTCTGTCTGTCTGTCTCTCCCCTCTCTCACTCTCTCACATCTCCACTCTCTCTGTCACACACACACCACACACACACACACACACACACGCAACACACGACAACACGCACGCACGCAACGCACGCACTCACGCACCCACCACACACGCACGGCACCACACACACACACACACACACACACCACACCACACACACACCACACACACACACACACACACACACACACCCTCATCCCATATTCCAACGTCACATAACAAATTCGGAATTATTCACCGTAGTGAAAATTAATCCATTCGCTCATTCATTTGATTTGCCATGACGTCAAAAGCCACAACAGCAGCAGCAACAACAGCATCAACATTCCCATCACCATCTTAATCATTCACAACAAAACAATAACGACACGACACAACAAACAGCAGCAGCACACAAGAACAATGATAATCATCATGATCGCCATCATCATCATCATCTACGTTCATCATCATCATCGTCACCATAATCGTCATCATCATCATCATCATCATCTCATCATGACGGCTATCTTGGACCACTTCGTTATCAAATGCAAAGCGCCAAACGCCTTACTAA